>RJWJ010023026.1:0-26262 GCA_004363605.1 Indri indri | reverse complement strand
TTAAGGACATTTCCTCTACATCTTGCCTTTGTGTCCTTATTAAATGCTTTGTTCCGTCTCATCTTCTCAGAATTCAGGGAATGTATCTAGCCCTTGATTTATGGCAATTGGCCATTGGTCAAAATCTAGAAACGTAAGTTTTCAAAGGCACCATCCTTATGAACCTTTCGGTCCTCAGGGGGTTTTATTGTACAACTATGTTTTCCAGGCCAATCACCTGCTTCCTTCATGTTTTCTAAACAAAACATTAAAGTTTATGCGTGTTTCTCTAAATGATACAATTTCAATAGGAATGATAGTGGATTGTAGTGAACAAGGTGGGTTATTTTGGAACTTTGTTAATGTGAGAAATAATATGGGGAAAAGTGAAAAAAAAAAAACACTTTAAAAGATTGTTTGTCATGTATGTTAAAATAAAGATCATTTTGTAGGTGATATTCTCTACTTTGTTTCCAGACCTGAGGAATTAATAAATTATGATCTTTAAATCAAATAGCCTGGTAAAATTGTCAAGGACCCAGGTTACTGTCTCAATGGCTATGGTGTATATATGCCAAGATCTATTTATTCTGTGTGTAAGGCTTTCCCTCTCTCCTTGCAGAGGAAATATAAATAGCTTTTTACAATAAAAATTTCATATTTTTCTGAAGCTGTTTCCTCCTGTTTAATGTTCCTCTGCTTCTCTTTTTCTATCTCTTGTGAAACATCAAAGATTAAATGATCAAAAAATTTAATTTAGTCATTATATGTGCTCACTGTAGCAATATCTACTCCATATAAACTGTAAAAAATGAAAGAAAAAGATATTAAATTCTGCTTCTCTTTCATGTGTCCTGAAATATACACTTATATAATAGCCTTTCTTAATTTAGTTATGAAATATAAACAAAAAGGTTTCATTTTGGCAACAAAAAACGTTTTGTCATGATTTGGAATCTTTAAAAATTGTTTTAACATAAAACTTCAAGACAATTTTTCTTTGTTCAAAAATTAAAAACATCCTCATGATTTAATGTATCATATTTTCTACCCTGATTTTATGAGTTAAGTCACTTAGCATTATTTCTGTAACATTTATAAAATTAAAAATTATGTGTATAAAATCATTGTGAAATAAATAGGATTATACTAATGGACTTCCTTTTAAAGAGGTTAATCTTATGAATTATTAATATTACAATATTTAAAATCAGAAGGACTGAATATTAATAAGTTAAATAAAAATTTACAGATTCTTCACTAAATTTAAAACCATAAACAAATAAGCAAATTATATATGGATAACTGGACAATTTATAAGTAAAAAGAGATGCAAACCACTTGTCAGTAAGCATAATTTTATCCTTACCTCCACAGTATCAATAGATTAGTGAATATATAAATGAGGGTGAGGAAATATAATTAAAAACAAAATATCTTCCCAACCTAGAAAACTTCTCTACTAAAGTAGAAGTGCAAGAGATAGTTTTAGGATTGAGTAATCATTACACCAAAATGTAATGAGCATCATATACAATCCACTGAGAGATTGTACTAAACTTAAAATATTTGTCCCCTCCAAACTCATGTTGAAATTTAATTGCCATTGTAACAACATTAAGAGTTGAGCCCTATACTGCTCACCACTCACAAAAATTAATTCAAGAAGGATAAAAGACTTGAATTTAAGGCACGAAAAAATTCTAGAGGAAAGCGTGGGAAAAACCGTTCCAGATATTGGCCTAGGCAAAGAATTTATGACTAAGATACAGATGGCAATCATGATAAAAACAAAAATTAATAAATGGGATGTGATTAAAAAGCTTCTGCACAGCTAAGGAAACAATCAACCGAGCAGATAGATAGCCTACAGAATGGGAGAAAATATTCACGAGCTACATATCTGATAAATTTACAAATAACTCAAGCAAATCAGCCAGAAAAAGACAAACAATCCATTGAAAATTGGGCAAAAGACATGAACAGAAGCTTCTCAAAAGAAGAAAGACAAATGGCCAATAAACATATGAAAAAATGCTCAATGTCATTAATCATCAGGGAAATGCAAATTAAAGTGACAATGAGATATTATCTTACCCTGTTAGAACAGTTTTTATTAAAAAGTCCAAAAACAATGGATGCTGGCATGGATGCAGAGAGAAATGAACACTTATACACTGTTGGTGGGACTGCAAATTAGTACAACTCATATGGAAAACAGTGTGGAGATTCCTCAAAGAACTAATAGTAGACCTATCATTCAATCCAGCAATCCCTCTATTACGTATTTACCCAAAGGAAAAGAAGTCTTTTTATCAAAAAGACACAGGAACTTGAATGTTTATTGCAACACAATTCACAATTGCAAAGATACATAGTCGACCCAAGTTCCCATCAATTCATGAGTGGATTAACAAAATATGGTATATGTATGCCATAGAGTTCTACTCAGCAATAAAAAAGACAAATTAATACCTTTTGCAACAATCTGGATGGAACTGGAGACCATTCTCCTAAGTGGAGTATCTGAAGAATGGAAAAACAAACACCACATGTACCCATGTACCCAATATTAAATTGGAGCTAATTGATGAGCACACATATGCACAGAGGGAAGTAAAGCTCAGCGGAAATCACACAGGGGATGGCAGCAGGAGGGGAGGGGCAAAAACCTACTTAATGGGTCCAATGAACAGTATTTTGGTGATAGGAACACCTGTAGCTGGGACTCAAGCGTTACAAAAGTGATCCATGTAATCTAAAACATTTGTACCTCCTTAATATTTTGAATTAAAAAAAAAAGAGTTGGAACCTTTAAAAGGTGACTGGCCATGAGAACTTTATCGTCATGGGTGCTCTTGATGCTCTTATAGAAGGCACCTCTTGCTTTATCTCTTTTTGCTCACCTGCTCTTTGTGCCATGTGAGGAAGAGCGCGCCTCCCTCTCTGAGCATGCAGCATTCAAGGTGCCATCTTGGAAGCAGAGATCACGCCCTCAGCAGACACCAAACCTACCTATGCCTTGACTTTGGACTCACAGCCTCCAGAACTGTCAGAACTAAATTTCTGTTCTTTGTAAATTACCCAGTCTCAGATATTCTGTTATAGCAGCACAAAATAGACTGGAAAGACAGAAAGGAATCTTACTCTTCTATATAGCCAAGCATGTACAACCCATTTCATATATGGCCTTAAATTAAATGATAACTATTTATGAAGTAAGAGAATTTGACAATACTATTTGTCAAATGTAGATTATCCTAAATTATCCTGGAATTGGGATAGTCACTTATGTTTGCTAATTGCCTCTATTCAAAGGAAAACCTGAAGGTCTCATAACTTTATGAGAGGAGGTAGGTCTTTGCCTTGGAGCCAGGCACGAGCTGAAGTTAGGCCTCTATCTGCATATAAAAATGGGGAATTAGGGATGCTGTCTTTTGTGACGACTACATTCAAAGATATGGCACGCAAGGCCCTTGAGAAAAACACTCCTAGGGAGTAAAAGTTGCAAGAGGGTTATTTAGCTTTTAGGTAGGTTTATGTACATCTCGACTAGGCAGAGAAAGAATTCACAATCACGAATTATCTAAAGTACTCTAAGGACAAGCACATTTACCTTTCAATATCATCCATTTTTATGATAAAATAGTAACATTAATTTTCTTAAATTTTAAATTGACAAACAATAATTAAAGTTTATCTCTTTTATTCAGATGATTTTGTTGACGAGAAAATAATGCTAACCAAACAAATAGGAACTATGATATAGATGTTAGTTTGTTAGGCAATCCCCATAGTCCAGGTAAATTTGTTTTACCTGTTTTTACAATCTATTTGCCCATTTTTGTGTGAAGCATATTTTTTTAAAAATATAAACCAACTTTTCTTGTTGCATTAAAAGATGATATCTATGTTTGGAGTCTCCCGAATTCCAATGGAAGTTTTTTCAGCTCTGTCAGCAAAATCATCATCTTTATAAATTCTTTCATTCTGTCCTGTTTGAGTTCTACAGTGAGTTACTAATTATGGAGTAGACAGTTTAAAGCCTCTAACAAATCAGCCATCAATATCCAATGAGATATTTTAGTTCCCATGAAAGTATAAAAAGATCCCTCGTTTTTAAAAATTTGCCTTGTTGCATGAGACAGCAAACACATATGTCATATCTATCTATCTATCTACCTACCTAATCAACTTTAAATCCAGAACCAAAAATTGCAGCTCTAGTGTTATTAATTCAGCTACTTGTGCTATTTAATTGCAGAGAGAAAAACAAGCTCCTCAATTTTATGAGATGTCACAACAGCATAAGAAGTTTTAAATTAGCTATTTTATTCCAGGGTATATATGACCTATAAGTAATTATTACCAAATCTGTGTTTTGTCCTGGAATATCAGATATACCTAGCTGGTGCCTACTGACTTTTTCCTATTATCATCGTTCAATCACGTTCATCTATTTGATCAGGATCTGGTAAGAGACTAGCAGAGTGAAGGAGATTGCATTTCTCCAGCAGGATTGAATAATAATGCTGTTCATAGCTAGACTGATGGCTCATTTCAGAATGCTGTGTCTTAGGCACTTTCAAGATAGTTACCACAGTATGTGGGATATGCAAAAAAATTAAATGATTCACTCTAAGAGCCTGAGTGTTTCGGTACGTGTGGCCACTGCTGCCACGGCTCAGAAACCTGTAGGCATTCCCTGTGCTACAGAACCTAGAATAACTGAAAAATATGTTATTGGTGTGTACTACTAGCTTATTCCCAACTTTTTTTTTTTTTTTTTTTAGACAGAGTCTCACCCTCTTGCCTGGGGCGAGTGCCGTGGCATCAGCCTAGCTCACAGCAACCTCAAACTCCTGGACTCAAGGTATCCTTCTGCCTCAGCCTCCCAAGTAGCTGGGACTACAGGCATGTGCCACCATGCCTGGCTAATTTTTTTTTTCTATATATATTTTTAGCTGTCCAATTAATTTCTTTCTATTTTTGGTAGAGACGGGGTCTCGCTCTTGCTCAGGTCTCGAACTCCTGAGCTCAAAAAGATCCACCCGCCTCGGCCTCCCAGAGTGCTAGGATTACAGGCGTGAGCCACCCAACTTTTAATATTTCACCAGCAGCACCTTTATTTTCACAACAAAAGAAATGGAAAAGTTTTTCAAACTGTGAAATCCTCAAAGCTGGGGGAAAAAGCTATTGCCAATTACAGTTGTTCAAAAATGTTCTAAGATTCTAGGCCTCAAATAATAGGATCTGAAGAATTCTCATGCAATTGTTCTATCAGAGGTTTCGCCACTCTGCAAAGGGTGGACTTCACTGTCTACAGTAATCTACTAGCCCCACAAATTGTTGAAGCTTTTTTTGTTGTCGTTGTACTGCGTTTTTTTTTTGTTTTGTTTTTTTTTGTTTTTTGTTTTTTTGTTTTTTTGTTTTGTAGTAGGCTATTTTATTTGCAAAACTGGCTAACTCTTAGACTGTAACATTTTGGTCCTTCAGGTGACAATAGATGCCTAAATATTTTACCTTAGTTTGGCAATATTGCAATTTGTCTAGCGAGGCCTTATGCCCCTGTAAAGCAAGCAACTGAAAAAAGCCAAAGTGGGCTGCAGTTTCTGAGGCTACCAGCAAGTCATTTACAGGTGGAGTAATTGTAGATCACTCTGGTAGAACAAATTTATTTATGCTTGCCAATAAATGACTGGAGCAAAGAGTTTGGGAATCCTGAAACCCTTGAGAAATCCTTTGCCGCAAACACAAGACTACTATTATACTTTATAATTAATGCAAACAAAATTTAGATTCATCTGCTAGGGAAAGGAAGAACGAACAAAAGGAAGGAAGAAATTAAGGAATGGAGACAGGAAAGCAGGCAGGAAAGAAGGAAGCAGAACACAAATTTGCAGAGCAAAAATTTTGTAGATAATAGCACTGAAGTCAGAATTCAAAATATTTGCATGATTAAGAAATATAGGTGTTTATGAAACAAATTTATTTTATTTTTCTATGATCTATGAATCTATGTAGTGATCAACCATCCTTATTAATTTTATCCTCCTTCTTTACTGGATGTATGGGAGTGTTACAAGGTGAATGCCTTTTTAAAAATTGGTTTTCTGATTCTTTTATAATTGGTTTTGTTTCTTTTAATTGAGATCTTGAAAAAGGATATTGTTAAACACTGGACTTTGCCTTGTCCTTTCGTAAGCTATTTTTATTGGTTCTATTTCTTGAATGAAACCAGTATCATTATGCTCCAGGGATCAAAGCAGTGCTCAGATTTGTTTCAGCCTGGGGTGCCTTTCCAGCACAGTGCAAACTGCCATTCTCTACCATGTTTCTTTTCTTTCAAAAGCCACAAAGTAACCACATCAGATGCCTTTTTTTTTTTCTTTTACATAGTAACCGAATCAGGTGGCTTTTTACCCAAAGGACCACCATTTGGAGTACAGAATACGACAGCTTTAATTTGCCCAGCATGTCACCCTTCAGTGGTTCTACAGGAGAATCAAAAGAAAGAAAACATATTCCTCAGAGGACCAGTCTTTGGGAACCGCAGAGGAGAAGGATCAAGTAGGAAAAGGAATAAGGCTGACCCCAAATACCAACGTCCAATATTTATCTATCAACCTATGAAAAGTGAGAAACCCCAAGGAAATTGAAGAATAAGTAGCATCCCTATCACCAATTCTCACTTCTAAGATTCTCTATGTCTGTGCATTTTAAAACATTTTTCAATTGCTTCCCAGCCTCTGGGCTTTCCTGATTCCCTTGTTTTAGCAATTACTGTGTCCTCTGGAGTCTCTTTTCTACAATCCCTCTTCAAACGTCCTGGCTTCTTACAATAATGACTTGCGGTTTCCCTTTTTCCTTTGCTTCCTTCACAGGTTGTTGATAGTAGGACTTATTCTATTTAGTAAAAAAAATTTTAATTGTGTATCTGAAACAAGTTTTTAATTTCTTTTTTCTTTCTTTCCCTCTCTCAATTGTCTCAAAACAAAGTAGTGCTACTAAGGTTTGACTACTAGTCTGTCATAGACATAGACATCTTTTTCCTAACTTGAGTTTAGATAGTCAGCAAGAAAGCAGAGACAAAGGTGGTTACGGCTGGAGGGCGTTTTTGATCTGCTTTGGGATTTAGATAGTAAAATTTTTAATAATTTTCTACAGTCAAATCTATGCATCTTATTTCATACATGTTTTGAAGATAAGCAACAACCAGTGCTCAAGTAACAGACTTAATAACACAACTTGTCACAAATATTTCATCCTAAATGCAACTGGTAATTGGGAAAGCTACCCGTATTTGCTAATTATCCTTATCAAGAAATACTAAAATTGTCACATCTACATGAGAGATGCAAATTTATGCTGGATGAAAACTGAAATTAGGCTCTTAATCTCCTATGGAAACTGAGAGATAGGGGTACTATGTTCCTTGATTACAATTCAATAAAATGGCTCCAGGTTCTTGGAAAAGAAGATACTTAGACTTTAAACTGGAGAGTGGCTTATTTTGCTTTTTAAAAAGCTCACTCAGCTCTCAAAGGGTACTAGAAAAATATTTGTGATTAAAAGTTATCTAAAGGAAATTCTCTAAGGAAAAGGAGATAAGGGAAAAGTCTTCCCTTCTTGCACATTTTTTTTTTTTTTTTAGATTTTTACCCTTACAATGTCTTTGGGTACTTGTATACATCCATATATGTATACTCATTTTTTATGAAGAAAAACAAAGGTTAAATAATACTTGATATTTTTTGTTCACACATTTTCTCTTTTGTCTGGTGAAAAAGAATATTTATTTTTTGGTTAGTGGTGAAATTAATATAAATGGATTATTATACTAGGTATAATTATAGAGACATATATGTATATATACATATATATGTATATATGCAAGATAATAGCTATGATTTTCTATTTGAAAATATAGATTATTCAGATATTAAATTTAATATGATATATACATTGTTTTATAGATGTCAAAGCTATAATTAAAATATTCTAATTATTACCTATTTGCATACTTATAAATCTGTGTATGTCTAAATGCATACATAAACATTACATACATTAATTATAAAACATACATACAAGTATAATAATAATAAAAATAATAATAACAAAGCATTTTCTGTTAATTATTAAATGGATAAAGTAGAAAAGGAGTGAAATTAAATTTTTCCTCAAATTATTTTATTTTTATTTTTATTATTAAATTATTTTAAATTTAAGTAATGTTGTTAATGTATTTTAACCCTAGTTTACTAGAGGTCCCATTTACCATCAAATTATTGTGTTAACTCTCAGTGCTTTTTGGCATACTATCAACTAATTTTGAAAAGATTCCTTGTTTTTGAAAAAAGTTTCTTACAATCATTGCTATTTATCACTGTGTGCCTTCATGATGTTGCTTATTATTATATCTTTTTTAGATATTAATGTGTTAAATTGTGTCTCTTCTAATAAATCACAAAAGTGACTTTTTCTCCTAACCTGTTTTTTATGACTGCCTACTGATTCCTTAGCAATTACAACTTTAGCCACAATTTATTCTTCTCACCTTCTAGTTGAGGTTTGTTAAAATACTCGTTCATAGAATTACCTTTGCCTTTTGACAATACTGAGGCAGAACAGGGCCCCACTTCATTGGACCTTCCCCAAAGTAACCTTACACAAGCCCAAATCCTAGATGTATTTCTAATACCCTCTGACTACAAGGTTTCACAATTCCTTGCGATGTGTATTCTCCTTCACTGCAACAAGTAGTAACCCCAACTTTGGTCAACTACAGTGTGTTCCTGGTAGTCTTTGGCTTGATGGATTTGACAAAAAACAGAAAAAAAAAATGGAATGATATCTTTAAAGTGCTGACCAAATAAATGGCAAGCAAAGTTTTATAGTCAGGGAAGACATCCTACAAAAATAAGGCAATAATTTGAAATATTCAGGAAAAAGTAAAACCAAGAGAATATACCACCATCAGACATTACTAAACAAATTATTAATGCTGTTTCATTCTTCTGCATGTGGCTATTCAATTTTCCCAGCACCATTTATTGAATAGGGCTTCTTTTCACCAGTGTATATTGTTGTCTGCTTTGTCAAAGATCAGTTGGTTGTATGTGGATGGTTCTGTATCTGGGTTCTCTGTTCTGTTCCATCAGACTATGTCTCTATTTTTGTGCCAATACCGTGCTGTTTTGGTTATCACAGCCTGCAGTATACTTTGAAATCTGATCATGCGATGCCTCCGTATGTGTTCTTTTTGCTTAAGATCGCTTGCGCTATCTTAAGACTCTATTCTGGTTCCAAATAAATGCAGAATTATTTTTTCTAGATCTGCGAAATATGATGTTGGTAGTTGGATGGGGATTGCATAGAATCTGTAAATAACTTTGGGTAGTATGGACATTTTAACAATGTCGATTCTACCGATCCATGAGCATGATATATTTTTCCATTTGTTTGTGGAAATGTTCTTTCCTCAGTGTTTCGTAGTTCTCTTTGCAGAGACCTTTTACCCCCTTGGTTAAGTATATTTCTTGGTATTTTATTTTCTTTGTGCCTATTGTGAATGGCATTGAGTCTTTGATTTGACTCTCAGCTTGACCATTATTGATATACAGAAATGTTACTGGTTTGCATACACTGATTTTGTAACCTGAGACTTTGCTAAATTTATTTATCAATTTCAGGAGTCTCTAGGTGGAATCTTTGGGTTATTTATTTATTTATTTTTTTAATTTCAGAATACTATGGGAGTACAAATGCTTTGGTTACATGGATTGCATTATTACTAAGACCATGATGGCAATTAAAGCAATAATAAAAATGAATAAATAGTACTTGATTAAATTTAAAAGCTGCTGTGCTGCTAAGGAAATGATCAACATAGCAAGTAGACCACCTGAGAAATATTTGCAAACTACACATCTGATAAAGGGCTAATATCCATAATCTACAACAGACTCAAGCAAATCAGCAAGAAAAAAACAAAACAACCCTGTGAAAAAGTGGGCAAAATACAAGAATAGAAGCTTTTCAAAAGAAGATAAACAAATGGCTAACAGACATATGATAAAATGCTCAATATCACTAATCATCAGGGAAATGCAAATTAAAACAACATTAGATATCACCTAATCCTAGTGAGAATGGCTTTCCTCAAAAGTCCAAAAACAATGCATACCGGTATGGATGCAGAAAGAGAGAAACACTTATACATTGTTAATGGGACTGCAAATTAGTACAACCTCTATGGAAAACAGTATGAAAATTCCTCAAAGATCAAAAAGCAGACCTACCATTTGATATAGCAATCCCACTACTGGGTATCTACACAAAGGAAAAAAAAATCTTTTTATTAAAAAGACACCCGCACTCCAATGTTTATTGCAGCACGATTCACAATTGCATAGAAGTGGAAACAACCCAAATGCCCATCAATTAATGAATGGATTAACAAAATATGGTATGTGTATACTATGGAGTACTATTAAGCCATAAAAAGGATTAACACATGCATTTTGCAACAATTTGGATGGAACTAGAGACTATTATCCTAAATGAAGTATCTCAAGAATGGAAAAACAAACACCAAATGTACTCACTATTAAATTTGAACTAACTGATGGGCACACATGTGCACAGGGGAAAGTAAAACTCAGTGGAAATCAAGCAGGGAGGAGTGAAGAGGAGGGGATGGGTGAAAACCTACCTAACAGGTGCGTAAACACTATTTGAGTGATGGGCACACTCATAGCCAGGACTCAAGCATTACAAACATGATCCAGGTAACAAAAAATGTTTACCCCCTAAATATTTTGAAATAAAAAATTTAAAAATTAATAATAAAACTAAAGAGATTAGGGAAACAAAAGAAAATATTAACAAGAGCAGGTAAAAGAGAGTAGTCACATGATGCCAAGGTAATAGGATGATGGATATCACAAAGAGCAACATTCAAAACTTTTTTTTTCTTTTTTGAGACAACATCTCACTCTGTCACCCAGGCTGGAGTACAGTGGTATGATCATAGCTCACTGCTACCTCAAACTCCTGGTCTCGAGCAATCCTCCTGCCTCAGCCTCTTGAGTAGCTGGGATTACAGGAGCACACCACCATGCCTGGCTAATTTTTCTTACTTTTTGTAGAGACAGGTTCTCATTGTGTTGGAGTGAGAACTCCAACTCATGGCTCAAGCAATTCATCTGCCTCAGCTTTCCAAAATACTGTGAGCCACTGCGCCTGACCCTTGAAAACATCATAATATAATTCCCTGTTTAAATCAATACTACTTTTAATGTAATATGTTATATTGATGATAATGAAATCATTACTATTGAACATTATTTTCAAGGTTCTACCTAGTAGGCTAAGACAGAAATATGAAGAATCAAAGTAACATTTATTTATATACAATGCTTTTGTTCATCTACAAAATCTAAATTCTAGTAAAAATATTATCAGTCATGTGATACTTTTGAATGCTGATTTTGTATAAGTATTTTTAAAAATGCATATTTTTGTCCATATTGGAAATAAGCCTCTGTAAAGATGATTTTAAAATTTAACAAATTGTAATAGTAACAGAATTAGAACACAATATTACAAATTTACAATGAAGTGAACAGAAACTATTTGAAAACAACTGTGAAATCGTATTTGATGCAATGTAATAGACCTACCTAAATAGAGAAACAGTATTTTTCTAGATGAGTAGATTTGCTTTCACAAAAAATTAACTCAAATCCAAAGAAAAATGTATGGATTTCTCAATTGTAATCCATATCAGATCCCAATAGATTGCTCATTTACACAACATTTGTGTTGAGAAAGGAAGTTTCATGCCAGCAGTCTTTTGACCTGTACTTGGTGATGTCAGAATAGACCTGGGGCCTGCAACATTTCTTTAGTAAGAGATGAAGAGCCTGAGTGGCCTGTGCCATGTTATTTTTCTCTATTACTGGCCAAACTCCACACCTATGTTTTGCTTAAGCATGTGCATTATATAGCCAACCTCACTGCTATCTGTCCTACACGGGGGCCAGGGGAGGGACAGGGTCCTTCTGCATCTGGAGAAAGACAAAAGTAGCCAGTTTCCCTGCATTGGCTGCGGGGGAGAGACTCGCTAGCCATCTAGGACCCTTGCACACTGTGGAATCTGCTCTTGCTGTGTCTCTACTCTCCGTAAGTAAAGCATTGTTCCATCCAGAGTTTGACTGTGTTGGTTCTCTTGGTGACTCTGACATTCGGATGTAATGGGCAAAACTGTTATAGTCTCACCTTGGGATTGGTCACTGGTGCACAATATTCTGCTTAAAAATATGAGTATAATTTGAATATTTTGCCAAAAAAAGTGAAAGAGAATAAAGAGATCATCAAATACTAAAATTCTAAGTTAAAGTGTCTATAATAAAAAATATGATGACATCACAGGAAATAACAACTAAAATGTGGAACAGAAAATAGAGTCCAGAAACAGATCCAACTATATGTCAAATTAATGTGGAAAGATCATTTCAAGTAGTGGGGACATTATGTTAAATCAAAATTAATTTAATTATCAATTATCTGTATAGAATATGCAATGCTATACATCTTATCCAACATACAAAAATAAATTTCAGGAAAATTATAGAACTAGAAAATATTTGAAAACTCTAGGAGATAATGTGTATATCTGTGATTAAGGGGAGAATTTTGAGAAAAATAAGAAAACTCAGAAAACTTGAAAGGAAAGAGAGACATATACTTAAACTTATAGATTTTTCCCTACTATGTGATCAAAGTCACATGAAAGTCAATGAATAAACAATTAACTGTGAATATGTTTTGATAGGTAATTATTAGAAAGCTTGTTAAGTGAAAAAGTAGGCTGGAGAATATAAAAGAACGCATTTTTATTTTAAATTAGAATTATATATGTATGTGCATACATTGTTTTTAAGTAATCATGAAACAGGAAATAAAACTATACATCTTAGGCTATGCACACTGCAATCTCAGGCTGACGAGGTTGAAATTGGGGATGGGAGGAAAGTTATTAAATTAGTCTTTTATAACATTACACGTTTGGCACTTTTTACAATGACTTTTTGTGACAATTTTAATACAATGACTAAAGATTTATAAGAAAAAATAACAAGGAGAAATTACACAAGTTTTATATTGTGACTTTACATGAGTGTTTCAGGACCTAAATATTTGCTTTGGTCTCCTTATTTCACGTACATCGTGGTGAGGATTCCTCTGCCCCTGTCTATACCAAAGCATGAATATAAATTACCTGAAATAGAAAAGTTGATTGCTTCCTGGAGAATTCCTCCCTAGGAGATAGGTCCTTTGAAAGTGTTCTGTGTTAGAAAATGTATTTCATCATACAACATTCAAATTTGTTTTAAAATGAGTAAACATGAAAACATTTTCATGAAATAAAGAAAATTTGCTGAAATTATTATAATCTCCAAGGCATTTTCACACTGATTAATAACACAGCAATTTAATAATAAATTCTTTGATAATATTATATTATTTGTGGAAGGTAGGGGCAGTACAGTTTAAGGCTTAAGAAATGTATTTTGGGGAGGCTGCATTTATGTTGAATGTTTAAATGTTTACACTACTCTAGGCTATCTAAAAATTCCATCCTACCAAGCCTGCAACTTGTGTTCCATTATTTTAAGTCCTTTTTGCTCTCAATGAATGTTTGAGAGCACATATCCATTTGCTTTCCTTGTTTTACTTTGCCATTAGAGATTTAATGTAACTCAGATTTTTACATTTTGCTCAATAGCTATTTAGTGTCAGACACTATTAAAAGGTATGTGGTTTTGACCAATCTGTTTAGGTTCCTTGCATTAAGATGTGAAACAATAATAGTTTCCTTAGAGGATAATAAGGATTTAATGAAAGTTTTGTATAAATAATTTATAACAGTGCCTGAAACACAATTGGTGTTTTCTGAGTGTGAGTTCTTTTACCTCCTTTTAACATAACTTGATATTCCTATCTACATTTCACATGGACAGACTTACTTATGGATTGGTCCTTAGAGGTTGTAATTGTATCCCAAAATTCTAGCCCATGTGCTGTTAAGATAGAGGTTCGAAACATCAGTTGTCATGCATAAATCTGAGCCTTAAGAAATAATACCTCAGGATTGATATAAATATCATTTCTTATCAGAAATTCCTTCTTAGACTGGTGGCAGTTTATACAGCCTTCTATATGGCTGATCATATATTTTATCACTATTTACATGAAGAACAATTATTTAAGCTTCACAAACAGATTTTGTTAATGTCATGTAAACTTTTAAGATTGTTTCTAGAACTGGAAAATTTTCTATCAAATTTGTTTTTCAAATTTCAGGTGTAACAGATAAAGTTGATGTTTGCATTTTTAAAGTTCTGTGCCTTACACACAGAAATTCTGAAAAATTTTAGTTGTGATTTCAAACACATTGTCAAAAGAAAAAAATGCTGTTTCATACATTTATAATTATATATACCACATAGTTGAAATTATTCTGATTTGATTCCAGTTTGGGATAAACATTGATGAGAAGTGACTACACCACTTGAAAAGTGTGACGATTTGGAGAATTTTTCACCTACTGCTTTCTCACAAGCAAACATTTCATGTCAAGTTTATCCTCTATTATCAACATACTTGCAGGGCCAGGTATCACAAGACAAACATACACTATGCTAAAACCTGTGATGCTGCATGTACATAAAATAACACTAAATGACACAGTGTAGTAGGTTCAAAACATATTGAACCTCAAGTTAATATCAAGTGTGTGCGTCTTCAAGACCACTTTTAGTTTCAATAATTTCCTAGGACTCAGAACTCACTGAAAGCTCTTATCTGCACATTTATGCTATATTACAATGCAAGGATATAGATTAAAAGCAGTAAAGAGACAAGCAGGGCAGAGTCCAGGAATGTTCCACTTTTGGAACTTCCAGTTGCCCTCTCCCTGTGTAATCATAGAAGGGAGTAACTTTCTTGGCAACAAAAGGTGACAATGTTCAGGCCAACCAGTGAAGCTCACCTGAGCCTTAGTGGATCTCTGTCACAGAGACATGGCTCTTGGCACTACAAGGCTGACCTAAGCCCCCAATGCTTCCAGAGGTTGTGCTGATTCCACCTGATCCAAAGGATCTGCATCAAGTCACATTGTTGGACTGTCTGTCTTAGCCCAAGGCTCTCAGGTAAACAAAGATACTTTTATCTGACGAGATATTCCAAAGACGTAGAGACTGTCTCCCAGCATCCAAAGGCAAAGGCCAGATCTCTTTTTGCACAAGGTTAATTTTTTTATGACACAGACTGATAGAGCTGGAAGCTAAAGTTCTATTGGTTTCACAGTAAATCTGCTACTGCCAGGAACATAATATGTGATTAATAATATCTGTTGAATAAATGGATTCTTTCTATTCTTTCTGTTCTTGCCTACACCTTTGAGTCTTAAAAAAATCTGTTAGTATGAAAATCTTCTAAACTATCTGTGTTATTAGAATAGCATAAACATTTATGTACAAAATGAAATGAAGACATGGCTGGGTAATCTTAGTCATTAAAAAGGTTTAATGTAAATATATAAATATCACAGATTCCATGCATAAAAAACAAATTAAATGAATAATAATCAATGTTCATTTACAAAGCTTCAAATTTATTATAAATGGTTCCAAAGTAATTATATATTTACACACACACGTGCACACACACACACACACACACACATATATATATATATATATATATTTTTTTTTTTTTTTTTAAGAGACAGAGTCTCACTGTCTTGTCCAGGCTGAAGTGGTGCTATTATAGTTCACTGTAACCTCCAATTCCAACTCCTGGGCTTAAGTGATCCTCTCGCCTCAGCCTCCTGAGTAGCTAGGACTACAAGTACACACCACTACACCCAACTAATTTTTCTTTTTTTTACTTTTTGTAGAGACAGGGTCTTGCTATGTAGCCCAGGCTGGTCTTGAACTCCTGGCCTCAAGCTATCCTCCCACTTTGGCCTCCCAAATTATTGGGGCTATAAGCATGAGCCGCCAAGTCTAGCCTTATAATTATAATTTAACTGTGACTTCTCTTGTATCTAGTATTCCAATTATTTTATGCGATAGCTCACTCCTCCAAAACAAATTTTAAGTGGTTTTGGTACATTAAATAAATGTTTTGATTCCCTTGAATGTAGCACATTACCTGGAATAGTTCTGATGCTTCATAAATATTAATAGAAAGAACCTTAAAAACATTAAGTCACTTAATTAATGACTTTGAAGTTAGGTATTCAATAGAGTAAATGATCTAGGTTTAGTCAATAAAGTAAAACAAAATAAATTGTACATGTCACAATTTTTATTTGAAAGCAATAGAGAATAAAATAGGTTGCCTTATATAGAAATACGGTTTATTGAAAGAACAAGAATTTCTGTGAAGTCTGGAGATATTTGTTTACAAAATAGGCAATGACAAATGAAGGCTACTTATCCAGATCATACACGATCTACAAATCATTTAGGTAGTAGAGACATTCCATAACATTAATAGAAACAGTCCATGTAATAGAAACATCCCATAATGAGTAAATAAATAAATAACTTGTTCTAATTAAAAGGGGCAATTATTCTGGCTTTAGAGTTCCACCATGTCTATACGACAAAAATCTATAGATTTTTCTCAGCTTTATTGATCACTTCTGGAAAATTTACTCCACTGTGATGCTGTTAAACATATTATGTCTATTGTTGACACCATTCATAGTCCCCATTTCATCCACCATGGTCAAAATTTTCATGAGACTGTTGTTTATTATAAATCAAGTGAGAATGGCAATCATCTTCTCCAACAGATTATTAAAAGATGTCTCTGCATTCGGCAACATTTGCTGAGTATTCACAAAGTAGGAGGGCTGTCTGGAAAGTATCCAACTATTGTTAATATAATGAGGATGGCTTGTGGGACACTGATATAACCTGGTAGCCAAGGGGAGTGTGCTGTAACACGCATGTGTGAACAGTGACAACTTCACTGTATTAGTCAGTGGTGTGCTAGAAGCCATTGAGTGAGCATGTGTATTGAGTGGCCGTTGCATTCAAAATGCCCGAATGAATGAACGAATAGAGCAACAAATCTGCATCAAATTTTGCTTTAAGCTTGAACATTCCTCCATGGAAACTATTCAGATGATTTAGAAGGCTTTCGGGGACAATGCAATGAGTGCAGTGCAAATAAACGTGTGGCACAAATGCTTGAAAGAAGGGTGAGATTCTGTTGAAAGCTATCCACGTTCTGGAAGGCCTGCAATAAGCAGAACACCTGAGAATGTTGAACGTGTATGGGTTAGCTTAAGAGACACTGGGGGAACTGTGTGAGGTCCCAAGTTGCCTACTTTGAAGGGAACTGAGGTCATTGTCCCATGTACAATGTTTCTTGTGTATTGTATCTTCAATAAATGTCTCTATTTTTCATATTACATGGCTGGATACTTACCAGCTAGACCTCATACATTGAAATGCCCTTTTTTTACCTTTGATCTCTGTGAATTTTTTCTCTACTTTTTCTCAAAAATTCTTGACATCAACCCACTAATCTTGCTTGTTCCACAATATTGAGTCTTAAAATAATCTATTAGTCAATGACTGAATTTATATTGAATTTACTCCAAAGTGTTTTTCCTTCAAGAAGAAATGGTCAATGAGTTATGGCACTTAATTTTCCCCACTGAAAGAATTTCCTTCTCCATTGTCTTTCACATTCATCCATTAGTGTGTCTATTATACTACAGGAAAATGGTCCATTTTCAGTTGTCAATAGTTTATGCAGTATAATTTATGCAGGGTAAACATACTCCAGTTAACTGTCATTAAGAACACCACATACCACTAATAAGAGTTGAGGGAGGTATCCTCAGCTGCCCCTGCAAACTGCCAGCAGGGCATGACTTTGTTCCACAGGACTATATTCCACTCCTGTGATTCTACATTTGGAGCATGATATAATTTTACAAAAACCTCCAAGTATATCTTAGCAAATTTCAAAAACCTTGTGTAGCCAGATCATAAAAACCAAATGACCGAAATTTTACCTATGGAATAGTTTTATAGCTATCTTTTCTTTTGTCCCACATTCAAAGTTGCTGTCTTTTGAGGTAATATAACGAATTGGTCAAAACAATGCAGCACTATCTGATGTTGGTATGCAACATTATCACCCAGGCCCAGTAAGTAACTTGCATTAACCATGAAGTAGGGGCTGCATACGAGAGCAAGATATCTTTCCAGAACCTTCACTGAGGTTGTGAGTTCTCACTATTTTTTTTTAAATTATCCCCCATACCTTAATATGCATATGCTTTAAAAGAAAACCACTGCTTCCTGTTGTCAATTTCTTACCAGGGAGATGTAATCAACTCAGGATCCAGAATGTTCTTTGGAATGGTGAAATCACTAGGTTTTACTGCAACTTAAATTGCATCACAGAATCGTAGAACTAATACAGTCTTGTGGCAAAGCCTGTCAAGATAGTTACTAATCCTAATAGATGGAAGCCAACTCAATCTAATTCTCTGCTATTGGGATAGAAGAGGTTAACAAGGAGGGGGGGGATTGGAGTGAGCTGACGTACTTTGAATTCAGTAAGTGTGTGCCAGTTGAACTTGGTTTTACAATGAGCCAGTCATATAAGATAACTGGGAATGTGCTAAAATTACATTCTCTGAATCACTGAAGTTATCTCAGGGAAAGGAAGAAGAGTAGATATGAACCAAGTCAGTACATGTGACAGGATTACAACTGGATGAAAGCTTTAATGAATATATTTAACTTGTTAAAAATAAAATATATTTAAAAACACAGGGTAGTTTACTGTCATGGAAATGAAATTTACCACGGAAATTACTGTGGACAAAAAGAGATCTGAACACAAAGATAATAAACCTTATAGAGACACAGTAATTAAAAAGGTGTTGGAAAAATTAGAGAAACCTTAATAAAGCTGAAGAAAACTTAGTGTACTATAAGACAGCATTGAGAAAATAAATCAAAATGAAATTGGAAATGGAGATAAAAATGTAAAACATACATTAAGAGGTATAACATAGACTGAGAGGGAGGAATAGAAAAAAGAGAAGAAATTTCAAAGAAATAGTATCTAAGAGCTTCCCAGAATTGATAAAGTACATAAACTCACAACTGAATAAGGAAATAAAAATAAAGCCACAGATGCTAATACCTTACGAAACTGGATAAAATAAAAGAATATAAGAATACCTTAAAAGCAACTAACAATAAAAATAAAAACACTCCTAAGAATGACAATTAAAGTGTATGCAGACATCTCAAAAACAAAATAGAAGTCAAAACAATGGAAAATTATTTTCAAATACTGAAAAAGTTTTTATTCTTAATCACATAACCAATTATACTGGCTTTCACAAATGGTGGAAATTCAATTTAAAAAAAGGAGCACATACAACACTATTAATATCAGACTATTATTAAGTCAAGGAAAGCATCACATCAAAATCAAAGAAGAACCTATCTAACCATAAAAGTATCAATTCAGAGAATACCCTAAGAAATATAATCATGTGTCACATAAACACAGTGAGGTATGTTATATCATTCATAAAATAACGATTAATATAATAAAACAAGAACATAGAATATATGAAAAACATTATTGTCTAATAGAAAGCAAAACCTGCAAGTAGTCGATATACATTCATTTCATTCTTTTCACCAAGTATGTCACATATTCATCACAAGTTTTGGTATGTTAACCTATATAGAAAGAACACCTAAACAAATACAAAAAAACACCATTTAAATTCAAACTATGAAATATAATTAGAAATCAATAATGAAGAGAAACCTAGAGAATATTCCTATATTTAAAAATAAAACACACACGTGTTCACAAACACAGATTTTTGAAGGCATCAAATTGAAAAGTGGAAAACACTTAGAATTGAAGACCAAGAGAATTACACATGCAATATAGTTGAAAGCATTATTTAGAGAGAAATTCATCATCTTAAAAGGAAAGAGTAGAAGAAGAATACTGAAAAATGAATGATGCCAGCTTCTTCATTCATGAAGGTAGGGAAAGAAGAATGGCACAAATCTAAAGAATTTGATGAGTGGATATAATAAATATGATAGCATTTATTAACATAGAGAAAATCAGGAAAACATTAAGAGGTTAGTAAATACACAAGTTCTCTTTGAAAACATTTATAAAACACGTGAGTGTTTTCCTCAAACTTGTTTCACATTAGTATCACCTGGGGGACTTTTCCAAACATTTTATGCCCAGGTTGTAATCCCTAGCAAATAAAATCAGAATCTCTGAGGGATGGACCCAGCACTCTGAATCTTTGTATCTCCCCAGGTAATTACAATATGCAGTGAACTTTGAAAAACATGCAAAGAGACAAAATTGTAAGTTTAGTATTAAAAGAACAACAGAAATGATAAAGAGAGAGACTATCAGATGATGGAAAGTAAAGAAAGGAAAGGCAATATTAGAGAGAGATATTAGAGAGATGCAAATATGGCAATAATGATTTAAAATTATAGGCCATCCTTTAAATAATTTGATAGATGTCCTGTATTTATTTATAGATATAAATAATGATCCAACACTTTAAAAAAATCCATGCACAGAAAACTGATGATTTTTTAGCTATCTTCTACCATTTTTCAAAACTTAGGAAACTGAGAATGAAGAGAAATAAAGAAGAGAGGCAAAGGAAGAGAAAGGAAAGAAATATCCATTATGTTCTTTGTTTTAAGATATAAATTATATATTAATAGAAAAATCAGTCAAAAATAGCATGAGAAAGAAAAAGAAATTAAATTTTATTTACCTGAAGTCCAATAGCATTAAAGAAAATAACAGCACACCAAATAATAAGTACGTTTTTTTTTCTCAAAATGCGAAAAAGTATTAAAGTGAGAAAATCTATTAATATGTTGCAACACGTGGCAGGGATTGCAAGCTATTTCCTGCTGTCCATCTGCCTCTTCTTGCATATGACTAAACACAACCTACTGGAGTGTTAGAACTACCCTTATCACTAGATGTGGTCACGTCAATTAATTCTACATTTTATCTTTAGGATATTGAATGAAGAGTTTAGAATTTATGTATTTAGTTAGCTGAATACAGAATACTATATAATTTCCCCATTTTACCTATAAATCTAGTTGTTCAGTAGGGCATGCATAGTTGGTTTATGAAAACACAATAATATTTTAAAGTACTTAATTTTATTAACATATTTAAAACTAATTTCCCTCTAATTCAAAGAAAAAAATGTTTATTCAATGCTTAAATGAACAAAGCATTCTTCCTAACTCCTAAGCAAAGCACAAAGGTGAGAAAAATGGCCCCAGTCCTCAGGAAAAGATACATCCTACAGGAGGGAGAAAGAAGACATGTGTATCCCTAATTAAAGGAAGAAGTAAAACGTGTCATCAGAGAAACCATAGTGTTCAGAGTCTTACAGTAGTAGGTAATGTTTTTTATATGGCATCGCCTCTTCATGGAGGATTTGTATTGGACATAGGCCTTTAAATATGACATTCACAAGTCTGATACCTGTACAATTTTCATGGAAGCAGCTACTCGATGTATAAAAATTATTATTTTTTTTTACATGAACACATTGATTTAGTTCACACTATGTGCTTGCAACACTTTGTCTATGGCCATCTTACTGAGGAAGATCTTTAAATCTTATTGAATATTTATTCATAATAAGTTACTTATTATAGATTGTCCATCTATAAGCTTCAATTAATCATTGAAAATAAGGTAAACTTACAAAATGTATATTTAGATGGCTTAGTCAGAAAAGTTGAATTACAGACATGTAAATACATTTTTAAGAGTAGATATACAATTATATTTTACAATAAATTTCATATTAAATAGTAGATGGTCTTGGTTTCATTATGCCTAAAGATTTCTTTTATACATAAAAAAGTGATTCATTTACTAAGGAGAATCATGCATTTAACATTTTCACGACAGTGCACTTTACACTTGTTTACGATATACATGTTTCAGGACCTATTCTAGAACATCTTTAAAAAGACAATTTAATATATTTCTTTTATTAATATTCTGTGGAACATTGAGAGTGTATATAGACACTTAAAAATTGGAGTTGGTTACCCACAAGAAAGAGCATATGTTTGGACATATGTTGAGATGAGTACTCTGAACTAGAAATTCAAATCTCCTTCTGGAAAACTTTTTGTGCTAACATATGGTAGACAATGAATCTTAAAAAACCTTTGGCTATGGACTTGACAGAAAATGGGATTAGTTAAGATTTATTTACAGATTTTAACCAAATTGAGCATAGAAACTGATAAAATTGGCTATATTCCTCTGATTTTCAAATGATTGGCAAAAATTCCTTCAATCTTTCCAAAAAATTGTTTAAACTCACTGAATTTTACATGCAATATAACATTTTTAAACACATTCCCTGTCTTTGTTAAATCATGGAGAACACTTTTCCTGCCTACAACATCATTACCAGTTCTAAAAAGAATATAAATTTGTAGTCCCCAAACTGTGGAAAGAAATGCTCAAATTTGAATAATTTTACTCTCTTTTCCTCATTATCATAAAAAATGATGGATTCAGAGCACAACAATATTCACATTTAAATGGCATTAAGCAAAATTATATCCATTCTTTATTTCTGATGATAATTACATAAGAAAATACCTCTCCATTTTTATAAATTTACATTTATGTAACGTAAATGTCTAAAATGAGTGCATATTTGGCAGCTATTATTTTAAACAAGCCCACCAAACTTATATAGAACAAATATGCATTTAAACAAGATGTAAAGCATGGTTTTTATTTTCTTTCCTGAAGATATGTCATGGGTATGTGGCAAAAATATCATTCTTCCCTCTGTTTAAATGCCACTTTCATTTTTCTTTTCATTTCTTTCTTTCTTTTTTTTTTTCTATTTTACACTAAACGTGTTTTTCTATTTTACACAAAACATGTTTTGAAAAGCACCAGAAACTTGGAATACATTTTCAGCACCCTCTACAGGAATACTTCAAATTTAACAAATAACAGTTTCAACAACAGATGATAGATAATAGATTCCCCATATACTTAGGAATTGAAATTACAGTAAAAACATGGGTAATCGGCACTGCTTGGCTCACGTACTTATCTGGGAAAGAGTACCCAACATAGCAACCAGTTTAGTAACAACCATAACGGAGTTAAATTATCCAAATTTCCACATGGTCCTAGAATTAATCTCTGGAGGGCACAGCTGGTACTTTAACCCCATACTTCTCTACAAAGCATTAGACATTTTTCAATCCTGTTTGGAACTAAGTATTAGGAAAAATGTATGAAACTACTTTAATTAAATCTGGGATCTCATAATATATTAGTGTAATAAAGAACAATGTAATCATATGTATTTTGTATATTCTAGCCCAGAATTTTTCCCCACAGACATATTTATTTTAGCCTAGGATTCCAACCCTTAGAAAAGTGCTCCCTGGTGCTGAATACTAGAATTAACTTGAAAACTGTTTTTATCAAACTGGTAATGGTTACCTTGACCACAATTGCAAGTAAATTTTTTGATTTTAGTTTTCTTTGTTTTCTTTATGGGCCCATTGATCATTATGCCTAATCCTTATGGAGTGGCAAAGCACATTTATTTTGAGTAAATGGGCTGAGGTAATTCTCAGATCTCTGAAGTCCCCTTAAGAATCACTTTTCTAGACACATTCTATCAATCTCTAATCTCCTTCTCCCAATCCTCAACTGGTGATGACCTGTGATTGATCTTTGCCAAGCAGTGAACATAGGAATGCATTTTTATTAGTTCAACTAATTATATACTTGCTTTTCCAGGTATTGTAAGCTACTATAAAGTTTCACAGGATTTAAATATACCTTCTAAATATAAATTTTCAAACTTTCAAATTTGTGTAAAATAGTAAAAATAATATGTCTGAAAGACACATCGATTTGGAAAGTAAAATCTCCTACTTAGTATTTATGTGATTTTAGATAATTTAATTAACCTGAGACTCAATTTTCTCATCCATAAAAAGGAAACAACACCAACTCCTCAGACATATGGTATATGTAAAATTCCTCAGCACTCAATATTATTTAGTTTTCTGCTTCTGCTTCCAACTCAGTATCTCTTAAAAAAAAATCAAACATTAACCCTGTGACATTTCTGAGCTAAAAAAAGAATCTCCATGGTCTCACAGAAATTAAATTAAGAATCTATTGGTATTATATTTTATTTTAATTATATATCTTGGGGTTACGCAAACAATTTGGGGATGGTGTCGATAAATTTTCACACCAGAATAATAATCCCAAAGGCAACATATTCACTATCAAATCAGACAATTTGATGCCCTGTAAAGCACTTTAAGAATTTGAATAAAAGACAGTTGAACTATTACAACAATTATTAGCATTTAATTTAAACATTGACACTACCTCAAAAATACTTTTTAAAATAAGCAAAAAGTTGACTGAAGTTTACATGGCCTTTATTCTACTATTATTACTATTACTTCTATTATTTCTGTGCTAACAAAATTAAATTTCAAAGTGGTAGAACTTCATGAAAAATGAGGGAGGTTGAGTTTGCAGAGAAGAGTCATACTTCCAACCACAGCTCTCAGCTAATTATTTATATTATTATGCCTGAAATATTATGTAGGAATTATTTCAATAAGGATGTAATTAATCTTCCAAATTCAGCTCAATTGCATTAGACAGATTACATTAGATCTCCTGTTTAAGTGTTATATTATACCCCAAATTGTAGGACATTGTATATATGGAGTCATGGTAGCACAAACTTTGGGTACTGGGTTCTAGTTTAACTTAAAAATGATTATGGCAAAGATTAGTTTTACTTAGCAAGGCTGTTGAACCAAATATTAATCATTCGTGAGATCTCTTAATTCTAAGACCCCAAAATTACAATCTTCTTCATTAGTATGGAGATCAAAAGCATAGTTATTTTATTGCTGTCACAAATAAATCGCTTCAGTTTTCCAATAAATTATTTATATAACTTAGACATTTAATGCAAAATGGAGGAAAACGTTCTGCAATGGTGATCTTAGTCTGGGTTATCCTTCGGGACAGTAAACAGTTATCAACAATTTTATATAAAAACATTGATGAGTATTCTGACAAATAGAAAGCTCAGGGAATTTTGTGTTAAGTACTGACTTCTTTCTCAAGTTCAAAAACACTCAATGCCACATTGGCTCCCTGTATTTCTAGTACAAAAGAACACTAGAAATAGCATGTGATGTGGCAGCATATATTTTGAGATTACGAGAATATAAGTAATTTACATTTGCTTGCTTGTTACTGTCAGGAAGGATAACTCAGATTTACTTTAACACCAAGAAACATTTTCCCTTTGGATATTATTTCAATTTCTACTTCTTCTTGAATTGCTTTCTCTTGCATATAATTTTCACACATCCCTCCATGTAGCAAATATAGCCATTTTTACTGACCTTGAACTTACCTCCACCATTATTTCAATCAGTCTCTAATATTTTTGTCTCTTTTTTATCTACCTTTACAATAAAAGCCTGATCAAAATCAAAACATAAAATTAAAAACAGATCTGGATTTTGCATGAGATGTAGAAATCTGTTCATAATGTCACTGCCACCTTCACCGTAAAATTAAGAAAAACTGAATAAATTGCAAGATAAAAATGCTTTTTTGAACTCACCAAAGATCTGAGGTCCTTAGGCAGCCAAGTATTGAAATCCAAGCTGGGTAGACTCTGCCTTTGCAGGGACATGTTGTTTTCAGTATTTGCTCACTTATGGCAGAGCATATGAGGAACATGCCACTGCTATACATGAACATAAGTGAGTAAGAAGAATTGAATAAAATTTTATGTTGCAGAAGGATAATTGGGAGTTGACATGACCATATTACATCCTTGGAAGTCTGCAACACAAGCCGACTTTGCATTCATTCACAGGCTCTTTTTCATGAAACGCCTCCAGGTGCTCCAAAGCCTACGGTAGGAATGTGGCTTGCAGAGAGCCTCCCTCTGTGTCGCACGTGTGCTAAGGGAATCACATGCTGATCTAGATGAACCAAACTCAATATAGATAAGATGTTAGAACTATCAGATGGTTGCTTGAAAATAACTGTAATTAGGAAGATAAAGGGAATAATGAAAAAAAG
>RJWJ010023025.1:0-26248 GCA_004363605.1 Indri indri | reverse complement strand
GCAGACGAGTAATGAGTAGAGGATGACAGTGCAGGGCTTGAGACCCCTTCACTCCAGTGTTGAAGGCTAAGGGCTGTAAGCAGTTTTCCAGTGGGAACGACCCTGAGATAATTCAGGGAATGTCTAATGTAGTTCTAAAAGAAAAGTCTAAACCTCAGTTGATGGGCAGTTTAGAGAGAAATGTTGAAAAATTATCTTTCTCCTTTTCCCCTTTAGTCTGCTGTTCAACCTGTACATTCAGATCACTTTACATAAAATCCTGCTTTGCTCAAAACACTATAATCTTTTAGTTTGACTCTAGTTTCCAAATTCTCACTTGAGCTTCAGTATATCATTTATGAAGCAAAGTCAATTCTAATTTATCAGAATTTCCCTTCGAATAAACTTTGAAGTAGCCTGAGCAAACTTAATGATACCTTTACTATTGATACCTTTACTATTATTGATCAGTAATAGAGATTTACTAAAGATCTAAAAATCAAATATATCCATCTTGATTTATGCACTGGTTGGTTTTGGTCATCATGAACATATGCCCACCACTTTCATGTTTGAAAAATAAGAATTGATTCTCTTATGGGAAAGGGAAGGGGAAAAAAAGGAAGTATTATAATTAGATTGCAAGATTTAGGGAGATGGGATAGAATAAGTAATTACAAAGAGAACACAATTGAAAAGTAGGAATTTTAGCATTTTTGTTGATGTTATTTTTCTGTTTACTTTCACCTTAAGGCTGTTTGACTTGAGTGGAGGTGTTTGCAGCTTTCAATTTGGTAATACAGTTTTTAAGTGAAGTCATTTAACTCATTATTCTTTCCTCCATGTGTTATATTTTAAGGCATCTAAATTCCTAAGGCTTTGTTTACAAATCTGTTCAGAAGTCTATGGAATACAACAGGCCAAATATTGATTCCATTCCACTCATAGTTTTTAATTAAAATATGAAATCTGAAATTCATTTTCAGGAACATATATCTTGATGGAGTACCTCATCATATGGGCCATGCACTTGGCTGGGCATACAAATTTTACTAATTATATAGCTGCTTTTTCTTCTAACATTACATTATAATTAAATCTTAGGATATTTTTCAGAGAAAAAAAATCCCCATTATTAACTGGGAAAAAACCCAAGCAATTTATATCAGTTAAAAATAATAAGGGAAAGATAAAGGGAGGGAGGGCTTGAAGTGGAGTTTTTCAACGAAAGGTCACCCTGTATGAAAGCCTTCACTTCATGAGCATGACAAATACCTGGTGATTTCTACATCCCCGTCATTTTTAGGACTGGGACATGCTTTTAACAGTCTGGGGGACTGCAAAGAAATTGGTTTCTTAGGATTATTGCAAATAAGATCTGATTAGTCAATTATCCCTTTGTCTGAAAGAGACCATTAAATTCGATGAAGGAAGCTGTCAATGCATTAAAAGGTACAACTGAGTGAAAGGTGAGAACAAATGCTGACATGTATGGTAAACATAAGACACACCTGACAAGATGCAGGACAAGTTGAGCAAATGGCTCATAAAGCTGATTTAGCAGGAGGACAGTAAAATCCTTCCTTTCAAGGGATTTGACTTTTTACCAAGCATTTATTTGGAGACAGGGTCTACTAAGGAAGGTGGACTGCATGTTTTTACTAGATTTTACAGACATCAGTCTTGTATAACCGTTCTTTATAAAGGCACTAAATCTATTAAATTCTTATAGATGCTTTTCCTTTACATAAACATTTTCTCTTACTAAAATCAGTTATTTGCTCTTTCTTGACCACAATGATTATTTTTGACAGGTACTCTCTTCTATATCTCTTTTAAAAGTCATGCAGAATTGGGTTTCTGTTGTAGTGAAGGTTGACATAAGGTAATAATTTAGAAATAATTACAAAGAGAAAGTGGCCTATGGAAGACCCAACAACTTTCCCCTCTGCTAAGAAATTTTATAGCTACTGGTTTCTATTTTAGTTATAGATGATTTCATCCCATAACCACTATAATAATAGTTATTATTAACATAAAGGCTTTTAAAGAGTTAGAGATTTATTTTGTTTTTAAATAAGCACCCAGACAATTGGATGTTATTCAAAGCTTATCTGTACCTCATTGGCCTAGAAAATGCTTAAGTTCATAACATTTAGTAGCTTCCTACAAGATTTGTAGCTTTGGATCCCTTTGGAAGACAATGCAACCAGACTTCTTGGTAACATTTTATAGCAATCTGTTATTTTCTCATCATACTGTCTAATGAGATACCTACATATCTATTGTTTTTTTAAGGCTGTGGTAAATGTCAAGTTAGGCCTATGGCTTGGCCATCGCTGCCACTGGGTAAGGACTGCTGTCTAAGTTATACCCCGTGATTATCAATGTAATGCTAGATGCTGAAACAAATACATTCTTTGTGGCTTAACATAATAGAAAGTTATTTCCCACTCACAGCATGTCACGGTGGCAGCCGGGGCTCGACTCCCTGAAGCTTGTAGAGACTAAGATCGTTGTGAGCCTCAAAGTCCAGCCTGCAGACAGGAAAAGAGAAAGAATGGCTATCTCATGGGAACATATTTTTAAAATATCACTTCTGCCCACTTTCCATTCACTGGAATTGGGTCTCATGGCCCTACCCAGAAGTAAGAGTTCTTGGAAAATGTAGTTCCCTGCTGGATGGCTGCTTCTCAGCAACAATTGTGCTTTAGAGAAGAAAAGCACAGCTGTTTGGTGGGCAGCGAGCAGTCTCTGCCACAGCTTCCCCATAACGCCTAAGCCTGGAGCTGCAGGTGCTTATACGTGTGTCTGAACGATAACCTGTCGTGGAAATAAACCTCCAATATTCAGTGGACCTTCAGTTTAGGCATCAAGGAAAAGTCCTAAAACATTTTTTTTTTTTCACTCCCAGAGTGAGGGACAGTGAAAAGAACATCTTCAGGTTCCCATTTGCCTAATGATTTTAGGGATCCACACAACCTCTGAGCACTTTCTGCCTTCAGCATTGGCCAGGCCTGCGAGGCAGTGACCACAGTCTCAGCCTACCTGTGTGGCAGATCATAGTATGGGGGTGTTGTTTGGCTTTTCAGTAGCCTTAAGCTTTCCCTGAATTCTAGCTATTTGCTGGCATGTGTTGAATATTTATGTTAATCAATTTTGACAAAAATGAACATCGTACATTTTAAAAACTGAAAATGTTCCATGTTTTGTATAAGTCATAGGACTACTTTCCCAGTTCACTCGGTAATGAAACTATTAATAGTAATAGTGTAAATACTTAGATAGGGTCCTGCTCAAAGCACTTCAGAGGGATTAACTAATTAAATCCTCACAATCACCCTGTGAAATACTATTATTACCTCCATTTTATAAATGAGCACATTGAGGCTCAGAGATTTGCCCAGTGTCAGCCCCCCCAGGAAGCGGGACGGCCAGTGTTCTGAGCCCAGGGTGTGTGGCTCCCTGAGTTAACCACCCAGGGATGCCACCGCCACACTGGGCTGCCTCTCCCCCAGCCCTTTATAAACTGATTACATCAAACTCACTGTTACAGTGGACTTGTTTTTTCTACTTTATGAGAACAAAAAATAAGTGTGTTAAACTGGTCCTCATGATTAATAGAGGGCATGGATATTTCTACCTCTGGGGCCCTGATTTAGTTGAAAGGGTTCAGCGGGGATCCAGAACTGGAAGGTGCTAATCATGAGAGGGTTAGTTAGGTATCAGGGCATCCAAGACATTTCACTGGAGATAGGCAAGATGAGGTCAGTTTACTGTGGGGAAGGCCAGCTGAAATTTGCATATATGTGCATATACAACATAAACCAAACGACTACCGGCAGGATGCTACAATTCCTGACGTTGAGGTACGGCTAAGCTTGCGTGGTTCTCTTCTTGTAGGGCCAGCCCTTTATGCCCCTCAGGTCCAGCCTGCCTGTCTCATCTCTGGCCTTTGTCCTTGCCTTAGCATGGGACATCTTTCTTTCCGTTATCTTCTTTCCAATTGAGCTCCTCCACAAAGCACTTTTTGGTGTCTTCCTGTGTTGACCACCTCTGTGACTTATTTAGAAACTATTAATCTGATGTTGTCATTTTAACAATATAAATGTTCACGTCATTTCTCTTAAACTAGATTGCAAATGCACTGAAGGGAGATCTCCCTGTATCATTTAGTGGGATACTGAAATTCTAAGTTAATGAAAACCACAGTTCCATCTCTTTACAGAGAATCATATAGGCTGAAAAATCCTAGCTGAATCAGAGCCCTGATAAGTTGTTAATTTGTCTGTCAGTTCTTTCTAAAATTCTCACCGTGTTATGGTTTGCCTTGCTTGCCTTTCTCAGATGCCTGAACCTAGCAAGCACGCACCCAGACCCAAAGGTTTTCTGGACAAATTGCTGCAATGTTGTTTACTTTCTTGACTGGAAAATGTTCTGATTCAACCATGAGGGCATCTCTAATTGTCACAGCTGTCAGATGCAGAATAAATGAATAAGATCAAGATGCTTGGACTTTTTGCTGGATCTGAGAAAGGGCAGGGCACAGCAGAGTGGTGCTTGGGTGACCACATGTGTGCTGGGGAGGGCTTGGGCACTCCCTGCCACGCTGCAAGTGGTGTGACCAATAATCGTTTACAGCTTTGTCCCCACTTGAAGCTTGGCATGAAATTTAAATATTTGTTCAAAGTTAGAGTAGATTGTCCTATTAAATTTATTTTTGTACCTACGTTTTAGAGTGCAATTTGACATGCAAAATAGCTATGTATGTTTTAAGTCAAGCAAACAAACAAAAAATGGTGCAATGCCCTGGCACATGAGTGCATTTTCCCCACTGGGTGGTTATAGGGCACAAATCCAATGTACTTATTACAGAGAATATCTAGAGAAATAATCAGAAATATCATACTGATGGAGTCATTTACTTATCAAATACAAATCTAGAACTTACCAGATAACAATTCTGGGATACTTGGGACAGTATTTGGGGTCTTCATCACTTGACACGTTATTTACAATGTCATTCCTTACATACACCTGAACCACCTTTCTCTGTTCTTGATTGCAAAGTTACAATTCCTTAAGAAAAGTTCATCTTCTCACACAAGTTTTATTTTCATATTTAGGGTTAAATGAAAGAATTATACATGCTGATGTTGATTTGTAGAAACTTCCTGTGAATATTTTTTTGCATTTCTATTTCCAAAATATGTGAAATTCCATAAATAATAAAGTTAATACAAGAGTTATTTATTTGTGCAACAAAAGTTTAAATGGCTTAAAGCTCAAAGGTCATGTTTTTTTCAAAGTATGTGCTTTTCACACATGTTCATTCGTTCAACAAATATTTACTGAATGCCAGGAAGTGTTCTAAGTACACAGAGCACATTATTGGAAAAGCAAAGGCCTAAGCCTTTATTGAGTTTTTGTAATAGCATGAAGAGACTGACTATAAATAATAAGCATAATAAATAAGCACATTATATGATCCATTAAAGGGTAATAGGTGCTGTGGAAAAAAATATTAAGTAGAGTAGGTAAGAGGAATCAAGAGAGTGGATTGCTGGGTGGGCAGTGTTGCAATTTGAATAGGCTGGTTTGAGTCAATGCACTTGAAACGTTGCCATTGGAGCAAAGACGTGAAAGAGGTGAGAGGTTTTGCCACGGGGATGTTTCGAGAAGAGTGTTCTAGGCAGCGGAAACAGCAGTGCAATAGTTTTAAGTAGGAGCTTTCCTGGCATGTTCAAAGGGCAGCAAGGAGGCTGGTGTGGCTGAAGCCAAGTGCAGAGACAGAAGGAGGGGAGAAGGTTAAAGGGATAACAGAAAAGGGTGTTGTCAGTAAGGGCCTTGTCAAACATTGTGGAGACCTGCCTCCACTCTGAGGAACATGGGCAGCCAAAGGAAGTTCTCATAGTAGCTTCACAAGGCTAGCTGGCGTAGATGAATGAAGTATTAATAATCAGACTATTTCATGGATGAAGAAACGAAGAGGTGTTGAAAGTTGAGGTCACATGCAAAATAATCTGCTTTCAATATTTCTTATGGAAAAGAAAAGAAAACATTTATAGAACACCAGTTTCTGGCAGACATTCTTCTTTGGGCCTGCTACTGTTAGCATTTTAATTTCTTTTTAATCGTTATAAATAATCATAAGATAAATATGTGTGTTATTCAATAAATGAAAATAATGGAGGTTTAGAGAGGGTATAACATTTGTAAAAGTTCACATAGCTAGTGAACACAGAGTCAAGATTAAGTCACTCTGACTTCAAATATAAAATTCCTTGTAAGGCTATATTGAAATAGTTTTTAATTTTTTTTTTTTTTTTAGAGAAGGGGGTCTTGCTGTGTTGCCCAGCCTGTTGTCTTGAACTCCTGGGCTCAAGTGATCCTTCTGCCTCAGCCTCCTGAGTAGCTGGGCCTACAGGTACATGCCACCACACAGGGCTTCAGTTTTAATAATTTCAAACCCAGAAAATCAGATAAACTATATCGGCAGCCATTTATACCTCCAAGATTCAAAAGGTATTAACTTTTTGCCATGTTTGCTATAGGTCACTTTTTTCTTTGCACTTAGAAATTAAAACTTAGAATTTTTTCCCATTTAATGGAGACGAAATGCTATGCTGTCATTATGTTAATTGGAATTTCTTTGATTACTACTGAGGTTGAAATCTTTGGATGTTTTTAACCATTCAGTTTACCTATTTTGTTAATTGCCTGTTCATATTCTTAGCCTATTTTTCTATTTATTGTTTGTCTTTTCCTTATTCACTTGCAAGAGGGCTTCATATATTCTAGTTACTGTTCCTTTATCTGTTATAGACCTTGCAAATGCTTTCATTCAGTCTATGGCTGGCATTTTTTCACCATTTATTATGAAATGCACATGCAAAATTTTGAATAAAATGTACATCTATGTTTCACTCACTTTCATAATCACAAAAGCAGTACTTCCATTTCCCCTCATTGAAGTATTTTACCTTTAGGTGTCTGGTAAACACTGTTCATTATGTTAAGGAACTTTCTAAAAGTGGATGTTAAATATTATCAAATATATTTTCTGCATTCATGGGGTGATAATATAATATTTTCCCTTAAATATGTTAATATAGTGAATTACACTGATTTTCTAATGTTCCAATAACCTAACATTTCTGTGATACACTCAAATTGCTAATGATGCATTCTCCTTTTTATATATTTTTCTATTACCTTTTTCTCCGTAATATTTTCTTAGTATTTTTGCACCTACATTCCTGAATGACATGGCTAGAAATTTTCCCCTAAGTTCCTTCTCAGTTTGGTTTTCAAAGTTATAGTATCCTCATAAAAGAATGTGAGGAGCGCTCCTTTTGTTTCTATTCTCTGGGAGTCTTTGTGTAATATTGACTTAGTTGATCCATGTATGTTTGGTGGAGCTATTGAAACAAACTGGACCTGGAGTTTTTATTGTGGGTAGATTTGTGATTATTATTTCAATTTTTAAAATGGACTATCCTGGTTTTCTGTTTCTTCATGCATCCATTTTTGTAAGTTACATTTTACCAGGGATTAGTATACTTTGTTGAAATTTTCTAATTTTTTGGCATAAGTTTGTTCATATCTAATCTTTTATGTTTTTAAAGTTTTTAATTCACACGTCACCACAGAAATTTGATGTAGTTATTCAAAACACAACTGTGAAATAATGTTCCTCAGTTTGTATGGATTAAATACAATTCGGTATTCAGTAACTTATTTAATATATGAGTACATTGAAACTTACCCTAGGTTACACATTATACAGCTATTTCTTTTCTTCTTTATTGATACATAATAGATATATAATTTTGGGGATATATGTGATAATTTGATACATGCAAATAATGTGTAAAGATCAATTCAGAATAATTGAGATATTCATCACCTTAAGTAATTATCTTTTCTTTCTGCTTTAAACATTCAAATTATTTTCTTTTAGCTATTTTGATATGTAAAACAGATTATTGTTAGCTACAGTCTACTGATCTATTGAAGACCGGGTCTTATTTCTTCTATCTAACTGCATATTTGTACCCATTTGTCAATCTGTCTTCATCTCCCCTTCCTTCTTACCCTTCCCAGCCTCTGGTAACCACCAATCTATTCTATATCTTCACGAGATCTGCTTTTTTAGCTCCCACATATGAGCAAGAATGTGTGATATTTGTCTTTCTGTGCTTGGATTATTTCACTTAACAGAAATTACCTCCATTTCCATCCACGTTGCCGCAAATGACAGGATTTCATTCTGTTTTATGGATGAATAATATTTTATTGTGTGTATAGATCACATTTCTCTATCCATTCATCCTTGATAAGCACTTAGGTTGATTTCATATCGCGGCTATTGTGAATAGTGCTGTGATAGCATGGGAATGAAGGTATCTCTTCAATGTATTGATTTCCCTTCTTTTGGATGTATACCCTGTTAGTAGAATTGCTGGCTCGTATGGAAGTTCTACTTTTAGTTTTTTGAGGCACCTCCACATTGTTTTCCATAGTGGCTGTACTAATTTACATTCCCCCCAATAGTGCTTGAGAGTTCCCCTTTCTTCACATGCTTGCCAGCATCCAATATTCCCTGTCTTTTTGATAAAAGCCATTCTAACTGGGGTGAGATGACATCTCATTATAGTTACAATTTATATTTCTCTGATGATTAGTGCCATTGAAAATTTTTTCATACATCTATTGCCATTTGTATGCCTCCTTAAAGAAATATCTATTCCAATCTTTTGCTCATTTTTAAACCAGATTATTTGTTTTTCGCTATTTGGTTGTTTGACCTTCTTAAATATTTTGGTTATTAATCCCATATCAGATGGATAGCTTGCAAATATTTTCCACATTTTGTGGGTTGTCTCTTTACTATGTTGATTGTTTCCTTTGCTGTGCGGAAGCTTCTTAACTTGATATAATCCCATCTGTCTATTGTTGGTTTCGTTGCCTGGGCTTCTATGACCTTTCTTACACAAAAAAATCTTCACCCAGACCAATGCCCTGAAGAATTTCCCCCCATATTTCTTCTAGTAGCTTCACAGGTTCAGGTCTTAGATTGGTCTTCAGTCCATTTTTATTTGATTTTTGTATATGGTAAGAGATAGAGGTATAGTTTCATGCTTCTGCAGATGGTTATCCAGTTTTTCCAACACCCTTTATTGAAGAGACTGCCCTTTCCCCATTGCATGTTCTTGCTATCTTTGTCAAAAATGACTGACTTTGCTATAAATACACGTATTTATATCTAGGTTCTCTCTGCTGTTCCATTGGTTTTTGTGTCTGTTTTTCTGCCAGTACCATGCCAGTTTGGTTCCTATAGCTTTGTAGTATATTTTGAATTCACATAGTGTGATACCTCCAGCTTTTCTCTTTTTGCTCAGTAATACTTTGGCTATTGGTGGTCTTTTGTGGTTCCATATAAATTTTAGCATTGTTTTTGTATAGAATGTCATTGGTATTTTGATAGGAATTGCATTAAATCTGTAAATTGCTTTGAATAGTATTGTCATTTCCACTCCATGAGCATGGAATATTTTTCTATTTTTTTGTGTGTCCTCTTGAATTTCTTTCATCAATGTTTTGTAGTTTTCCTTATATAGATCTTTCCCATCTTTGCCCAAATTGATTCCTAGATATTTTACATTCTTTGTAGCTATCGTAAATGCAATTGCTTTTATTTTTCAGATTGCTCCCTATTGGCATACATAAATGCTATTAATTTTTCTTTAATTTCAGAATTTTATGGGGGTACGCACATTTTGGTTACATAATTTGCTTTTGTACAGTATGAGTCAAAGATAGACTAACGGCCAACAAACACATGAAAAAATGCTCAACATCTCTAATCACCAAGGAAATGCAAATCAAAACCACAATGAGATATCACCTAACTCCAGTAAGAATGGCTTTTATCAAAAAGTCCCAAAACAACAAATTGGCAAGGATGCGGAGAGAAAGGTACACTTATACACTGTTGGTGGCACTGCAGACTAGTACAACCTCTATGGAAAGTAGTATGGTGATAACTCAAAGAACTAAAAGTAGACCTACCATTTGATCCAGCGATCTCACTACTAGATATTTACCCAATGGAAAAAGAGACATTTTATAAAACAGACACTTGTACTCAAATGTTTCTAGCAGCACAATTCATAATCGCAAAGATGTGGAAACAACACAAGTGCCCGTCAATACAGAAGTGGATTAATAAAATGTGGTATATGTATTACATGGAGCACTACTAGCTGTAAAAACAAAGATAATCTAATATCTTTTGTCACAACCTGGATGGAACTGGAGACCATTCTTTCAAGTATCACAAGAATGGAAAAACAAACACCACATGTACTCAATACTAAATTGGAACTAATCGGTCAACACTATGTGCACATATGGAAGTTGAACTCAAGGGAAATCAAGTAGATGGAAGAGGATGGATAAATTCACACCTAATGTGTTCAATGCCCACCAACTGGGCGAAGGGCACACTCATATCTTATCTTTTAAATACATCAATAATAATGACATCTACTTTTGTGTTACTGATATTGGTTGTTTTGTGCCTTTTCTGCTTTTCTTGATAAATCTTGCCAGAAGTTTGTCAATTTTATTAGTAAATTTGGCTTTGTTGATCCTCTTTGTAACATGCTTATTTTCTATTTCATTAACTTTTGTTTTTTACTTTTTTATTAGCCCCTTCCTTATTTCTTTACATTTGTTTTACTAAACTGTTTCACTGAGAGGGAAAATTAATTCATTCATTTTCATTCTGTTGTCATTTATTTTACATGCATGTTAAACTATCAATTTTTCTTTAAGTCTTATTTCAGGGACATCTTCAGATTGGCTTGTATTTCAGTTCAAAATATTTTCTAATTTTGATATGAATTTTAAAATGATTTAAAAAGTGCCTTCCTTAATTTCCAAACATATAGGATATTTCTAGTTTTATCGATTTCTATTTTCTAGTCAAAGAAATGACCTATGTGATTTAAATTCTTTGAAATTTGTTGAATTTACTTTTTAGGCCAAGATATGGTCAATTTTTATGATGTGCATGTTGTCAGAGAATCTGCCTTCTGTGGTTGTTGAATGGAATGAATCATCTATAAAAATCTACTAGGTTAAATTTTTAAGTTGTGCCATTCAAGTTTTCCATATCCTTATTGTTTTTTTGTCCTTCTATTATATCCTTTTAAAGAAAATTTGTTTAAAATCTCTCACTCTGTTTTTTGATTTGTATTTTTATCCTTCTGGTTTTATCAATATTTTGTATTTTAATAAATACATTAAAATTTCAAAATTCAAAATTTGTTGGTGATCTGTGGTCTGTTGCACCTTTTCCCATTCTGAAGCGACCTTATTGAAATACAATAATGCTTTGTGCTGTAATAGCTCTTTTTTTGATATTGCTATAACTAAAACTCCATTTTTTTTTAGGGGGACTATTAATATTTACAAGGAATATCTACTTCCACCTTTAAAATTTTGAACTTTCTGTATTCTTATTTTTATATGCATCATTAATAAAAAGTGTTTATTTGGTTTTTATGCTTTAATCTATCTCTGTCTTTTAATTTAACATATGGCCCATTTATATTTAATGTAATTATTGATATATTTTGGTTTAATTCTACCACTATTTTTGGTGGTATTTGTATGACCTGTTCAATATTGCCTTTTTTGTTTCTGTCTACTCTTTTTTTGTGTTTGTGTTAATTCTTGTCATTGCATTTTTTTTTTCTATTCTCTAATTGGAATTCATAATTTTCTGTTTTTTTAGTGGCTATACTAAAAAATACATGGCACTTAATTTATCAAATCCAAAATTATTCAATACATTTTTCTGAAGGGGAGTGGGATTAAATCTGAGATAGTAAGCCTCCAGAGCCTATTCTTTTACCACCTATTTCCATTTACATTGCAGATTGAGAAATTAAAGTCATATCATATAACTGAAGTTGAACTCTATTTTTCTACTGCTCTAGGTCAGGTACATTCCTCAATAAACTGGAACTTAATTCAGAAGCCTTAGAAAATTATGAGAATAAGTTTCATTACTTTGTGTATCAAGAGGCTCAAAATCTCCTATTTGATTCTCTATAGAATTACTTTAGAATCCCTTATGGTGTTTTTGTTTGAGTAAAATCTGAAATATATTAAAAAATACCTACTGCTGTGTTGCCTATTTGCTTTTCTCTTTTCAAATGTCCTATTGAGAAGTGCTGCAGAAATTTTGTCCTAACGTGGGGGCCCAGCTATTTCCTGCTACACTCAGCTTGGAGGACATAGCCTCTGGGTTATACTCTTTTGAAATTGTCCTGCTGAAGTGCATGTTTTGATTTTGGGATTTTCCAGATGCTTCATAAGTGGGTCCCATGTGTCAAAACTTGTAGAAATTCAGCATGTTTCTCAATGGGAGACATCTAAGTAGTTTACAAATTTAGGACATTTACTCTATTAGCTGGGATGAAGAGATTGCTATTTAATTTTATTTCATTCTATTGTTTACACTATATGTTTAATCTATTCTCTATTCTATGCTTTTTAGTTTTTTCTTTTTTTTTATTTCAGGGTATTGTGAAGGTACAAACACTACAGTTACACTTTATGTCTTCTCCTCACCCAAGTGCGGGTTAAAGGCATGCCCTTCCCTTCCTTTAGTGCTCCCCGTGTCCTTTAGTTGCAGATTTGCCCCCCATCCCCCTAATCCCTAGAGAGTATTTCTGCCATGTGACAACCTAGTGTTGATCAGTTAGTACCAATGTGATGGCGAGTACAAGTGGATCCCGTTCTTCTGCTCTTGTGGTGCCTCACTTTGGATAATGGGCTTAAGTTTAATCCAGGAAAGTGTAAGAGGTGCTAGATCACTGTCATTTCTTATGATTGAGTAATATTCCATTGTAAACATATACCAAATTTTAATAATCCACTCATGGATCGACGGGCACTTGGGTTGTCTGTGTTATTAAAAGTCTCTAAATTTTAACATTTTGAGCAACTTAATTTTTTTATATAATTATATCCTTTGGCTATTTAAATTGAAGACATATTATATAATAAAGTGAATTAAGATAAATACATGGATAATGTGTTCACTTCTGACAGGAAGCTATCCTTATGCTAAAACTTTCTGCTTACTTCAACTCTCAGATTCATAGCATCACATAATGTTAAAAAATTAGAAAGAACTTTAGATACTATGTCCACAGACTTTCTCACTTTGCCGATGAGGAAACTGAGACCGAGAATGTTTAACAGATGGGTAATGGCTAAATTAGTACTAAAATCCAAATTTCCTCATTTCTGATATAAAGCCCCCAAATACCATATGTCTTAAATATAATGGTTGCAAACATTAATGAAGTTTTGATTCTAAAAATATGGCAATGATCATATAAGCCTAAAATTTTAGCCTTTGTTTAAGTATCCAAAAGTTAATCTTGTTGTCTTAAAATTTCTTATTGGGGATAAACCACTTGTGGGTGACTTTGATAGGCACCAGGGATTTAGTGGTGATAACGCTGGTGTAATCTCAGTTTTCAACAAGTAACGAATCATAAAAATAAATGTGAAATTACAACTGTTTTTAATACTTTTCCCCTTTTCTCAACTTGTTCCTGGTACCTCTTATAGAGCTTTTAAACCTCAGATCAAATTTCCTTTCTTTAGAGACCCTTTTAGATGAGGCCAGGTCTCTAGCCATGCCCCTGTGTTATTGTACATGTTGGTACTCATCATTATGGGAGGCCACAAGATATATCTGAGGTGTGTAAACCAGATCATGGAGAGCCTTATAGGCCAAAGTAAGGAGTTGGGTTTTTATCTGTAGATAATCGAAAGCCATTGAAAGGTTTTATAACATCTGTGTTGTAAAAAGATTGCTTGGGTACCTTTTTATCAGGTTGAGCCTGGCTGAAGGGAGTCCTGCTGGACAGCTGTTGCAGTGGTCCAATGGGAGATGATGAAAGCTTCTTCTAGGAAATCTCCCTGGAGAGAGAAATGAATAAATTTGAGACATATTCAAGCAGTAAATTGAAAGACCGTGAATAGGGAAATATTGTGGGTGTGGTAGATGGCAAAGTGTTGACAACATTTGCAGGTTCTTCCGATAAGAGGTGAAGCCTTTCTTTGCCTTGTTGAATATGGATTAGCCTTGTGACCAGCTTTGGTCAATGGGACAGTGGCAAATTGAGGCCTGAAAAGCATTTGCACCTTGGGGATCTTGCTCACTGAGCTCATCACAGCACCACGTGAACAGCCAGGCTGGCCTGCTGGAGGAGGAGAAGCCACGTGGAGAGAGGCTCCAGTTGCTTCAGCTGTGCAGCCAAGGCCCCTGAAGTAGCTTCGCTGAGAACAACCATCCCAGAAGCACTGCCAAGGTGAACACAGCTCCAATTTAAGCTAAATAAATGGTTGTTGCCTGAATATACTCTCTTGTGGAGTAGTTTAGTACACAGCGAATGCTAACTGTACTGTGAGTGAAAGAAAGAGAAATTTAGGAAATAAATGCTATTGATATTTTGAAAGAGATCTATATTACATGAGGAGTCATGAAGTATAAGCTCTATCTCCTCTCATTCTCGTTTGAATAACTCAAATTTAAATATATCCATCTAGTTAACAGCCCATGTTATATAAATCAATTCCTTTAGCCTAACAAAATTTTCTTTCAAAGGTTTATTTTAAAATTCATCTTTTATTTACTGCAATTTATTCCCCTGAATACAGGGAGGTTTTTTTTTTTTGTATCCTTAGTTGATTCCTAGAGAGCATTAAATAAACCAGATGTATATATAAGTGATTGAAAATATGGAAAATGCTTTTAAAATGTAAATGATATATGTGTTTAAGTAGCTAGGGAAATTTTTCATTGTTGTAAAGCCTTGATGCATATGACTTATTGTTAATTAAGAACATCTACCTATAAATCTGAACACTGTAATACAACTGTCTGATGTGATGGGAACTTCTGAAAATGTAAGGGGTCCTGTATGTATCTGAATGCAAGAAAAGGAATCGTTTTCACATTAGCTTTCCAGTTAATTCTAGATTCCACACAAAGAAAAGAGAAAATTCTATCCCCTGAAACATGTTTCTTATAGATCTAGGATCACATTGGTCAGTTGTTTTGTCTAAGTGAATAGTTTACTATACAATAAGATTTAAAAGCAGGAAATATTAGATACAGAAGTTGGTAATAATGTAAAAAGATACGGATGTCACTTTTATGGTAAGTAGAAAAGTTTTTTTTACCACTCGTAGAAAGACAACCTGGTTATTTTGAGACATCAAAAAGTTATCAAACTGTTACTTGTTTTTGTGACGTATACATTTTTCCGTTTTTTATACATTAAAAGAAAGGGAACTGGATATCAAATTCACCTTAACTTCTTTGTGATTTTACAAGGTCTTGATTATCAACCTGGTTGATAGTCTCATGCTATTAAAATCTAATTGACAAATCCATCAAAGACAATCTTTTTAACAAAATACCAGTAAGAATTATGGAGACTGTCTTGATGTAAATTGTTCAAAATTCAAACAAAAGATACATTTAAGAAATTTAGTTAGGTCTCTACATCAGTATTGTTGAGAGAGGAAAGCTGTATCATTAGGTTGAAATTTCCCAATTTCAAAAGACTGAGCTTTCCTTTTGAATGAAAAAGGGAGAGTGGCTCTGAAATGTCTATTCTTTGTGAATTATCTTTGTAAAACAGTTTTCTTTCTTTAGACTACTCTTTCAAAAACCTGGTGATATTTGATGATTTTTTTCTCAGTGAAAACATTTTTGCATCGTGTTCCTTTAAAAAAAATTTTATTACACTTTATTAATTATTAGGGATTCTTCATACAAAACCAAGTCAATGTTTCCATTCATAAAAGCGATTTGTTCTAACTAGTGGGCATCACTCTGGGAATGACTGCTTACTAATGATTCCTCCTTTCCCTTCCATTATTCCCTTCTGCCTTTGTTTTCTTTTTGTGCCATCACCTTTTCTCCAACCACCACTATTAAAACTGAGATGACCAATTTGGGGTAAAATTTATGGAGCAGGAAATTAGACAGCAATAACTACAGTTGTCATCAACTAAGCCGACAGAGAGAACACAGATTGTAAAAATACATTGTGAGGGGAGGTATAAAGTATTAAATATGGAGCTCAAATTTTCCTTGACACAAATATTAAAGTTTACCGTGCTGGTCCTACATTTTCTTTTGATTGTAAATGCAAATAAATACTTAGCATAATATGTATAAATAAGGCAATGACTATATCTGTATGGATATATAAAGTGTGTAGAGATAGTAGATAAAAAACAAGCCAGTGTTCCAATTAATAAAATTAGACTGTTTCATTTTGATATATTTCCTAGATAAGAGAGAGAGAGAGAGAGTTATGCATGAAGGGGAGCATGCTTTGATTAATTAATTTTATTGACAATATAAAATTGCCATTAAAAGTACTAGACACAAAATCTTACGTTAAAAATTTTAAAACATAATCAAGTTTTGCTGGGTAGTTTTTGCCCTATCGAAAGGCACTGAGCTATGAGAGCCAGCCTCTGTCCTTGTTTATATATTTAATAATTAGGGAGTTCGCATTGAAAGAGTATTTTTCAGACTGGTTTATGGATATAGCATCAGGAGTCTCGGTATTTTTAGGAATTTCTGAAGTTTTCTTTTTCATTTAAAAATGAATATGAACATATTCTTGTTCACTCTAGTATGGCAAAACGATTTTAGTATCCAAGTGACAGTGGAAAGACATTATATTCTTCATTAGAAATTAATGTTTTAAAGCAGTTCAAATAGAGTAAAAAGGTAGGAAATTTAAGTCTATTTCAGGTAATTCAGGCTACAATCTCAGAGGCATCTGTCTCATTAGCACAAGTGAATCTTGAATGAATCCTCTTTTTGTTCATACCAACTTCAATTTCCTGTGATGGCAACACTAAATATGCAGTGTATGATTTTCCTCACCAGTGCAGAAGTAGTTAAACTGGCTATGCATTTATGCAGATTTCAATAATGTCACAATGCTTACTTTACCTCGAAGTGAGCAAAACAACTTTTTAGAGTATCACTGTATTATATTAATAATTGGCTTTAAAATTGCTAACTGGCAGAGCTTCAATTACATATGAAGTCTGATTATTCTGAACTCAAGAATATAGACTTTTGAGCTTCTTATTGCCATTCTACTCAAAAAATGCTGTGTTAATCCACTTTCTATACCCATACTTTCATAAAAAATACATCATACATCATATTAAATAAGCTTTGAATTTTGGTGATTATATGGTTTTGAAAACAAATGCTGATGACATTAGCTATCATGTACTGAGTGCTATGCGGTACATACTGTTGTATGTATATCATTTCATTTAATCTCACAATGTATGAGGCAGATTCTACTGTTACAGATGAGACATAGGGAGGCTTAGTAACCTGTTTGGAGTGACGTGGCCAGTCAGCGGTGGAGATGGAACCATGCCAAGATCCTGACACCAGAGCCTGTGCCACCCTCAGGAGTTAGAGAAGCTAGAGGATGAGAAGCTTATGCCTTCTTTTATGGTTACACAAATTAAGTAACACTATAACAAAAGTAGTTTAACTAACTAACATGGCAGGGGAGTAAGCTTAAGTAACTTCAACTTTTCTTTTAAAAACACCCATTACTCAGCTTTGACACACATTGTACTGGTCCCATCTAAGTTCGGTGTTCTATGATTGTGCGATTCCATTGGCTGTGGACTTTGGTCTTTTAGGAACCATCTCAACTGACTTCAGTGGATGTTGTGTAATCCTACTGTAACTGGGAAAGAGTTAGGCTCGTTATATACCAGAGACTGTGTTTATTAAACCCATCCACACCCTGTGGTGTGTTTTTATGCACATTCCTTTTGTCTTCTGAAGGAAGTTTGTGCATATGGAAGAAGAGTGTGAAGGAAAACAAAATCCTGGACTCTGCCTGTACTATGATTACAGCTCAGACACAAAAACATCTGCTGAGTTAAAGGCACCAGCTGTTGGCCATGCACAGCAATTGCACACAATGCTCTTGGTCAGGAAATTAAGAAAACTGCGGTGTCAGTGGATCAAACTGTGAAGAATTTTGGAAAGACTAAGTATTCTTATCCACACTGGCATTTGACCAACACAGAGCACTTAAATAGACTTTGCTTATTTAAAGATAATTTTGTTTTCATCTCCTCTATTTTGAAAAATCACTGATTTTGTCAAATAATTTTGAGCCATTCTCAGAAAGGAATGAACCTAATGGTGTGCAAAAAACCTGACGTGTGAGGAAAGAGGAATTCTTTATCTCTAATTCATCTGTGTTTTTCTTACCAACTGCAAAGGAACTTTGCTGAGGAAAACACTTGTGAAACTGATTTAGCTTTCAACTCATCACTATTGATCATCTCTTCCAACTTTCCCTTTACCTGGAGCCCTGATTAATGACAACAAGAAGTCTAAATTAAAAAAAAATATGCATCTATTTATTTTCAAAATTTGTCAGCAGTGTTTTTGTAAAATCGGTGAGCTATGTTTGTATTGATAAGATACCTTTGTCCTTGAAATGCTGTCCTGAAATGTGCTGTCATAGTAAATCACATTACACGGATGACTCAGAGGGAAGCAAGTCTTAGAATTCACTGAAATGTGGAAGGCTTTAATTTTATAAAATAAAGGAATGACTATGAACTTACTTTGTTTGATACATTATTTGTTTTCAAGTACAAATTGCTATAGCAGAGAAAACTTATAATTGAGAAAATGTACTTAGCTTTAACCTTCTCTGAAGCTTTTGAAAAGACAAAAATATAATGGTTTACAACACTTATTCTCTTATTATCAGAAGCAAATAAATACTTTTTTATAGGTCTTAGGTATTTGGACAGAAATGCTTACCTCTGATACCTACTGTTTCTATCCCTTTGGAGGGACATCCATTAGTCAAGCACTCCTAGTCCCTTAGCCCACTTTTACTCTTCCAGGCAGGCAAAAGGAATTACCTGATTGTCAGGCATCTGCCATTGGTACACTGCTTCTCAGAGGGATGGGACTAATCTATCAGGTTCTTGTGAATGGGGCTTTGGTCTCTTGCTTCTCCTTCTGTCTCCACCAGGTTCAGAGAGAGGCAATGACCTAGGTGAGTGTGCTCTGCAAATTTAAAATCTGCCTTGAGTAAGTTTTTCAGACGAAAGAAAAAAGTTGGGAGCTAGTTCTGCCTCGCAAAGCCACCTCTTCCAGCTTCACATTTATAAAATGGTAGTTGGGTTCTCTGTCTGTCAATTCTGGTCTAATTTCACAATTGGTACAGGACCTAGGTGGTTCTGTGCTATTAATCAAGCCCTTTCACCCCCATCTCGAAATACGCGGTTCATTTATTGAAATAGAAGACAGGACATATAATTTTAGACAAAAATACACATGGAGAGACTTGGGGTGAGGTCAGAGCTTTGAACCTTGGATTTCGCTAGCAGATTCTGGGTAGCTTTAACTTGGACAGTGTGCCATGACCTATGTTGCGGAGTGTAGCTGGTTTTCAGGTGGATTTAGAATTTGGGGGTAAGCTCTGTGAGATTTTCACCTTGAAAGTTCATTGCAGCTTACAGTAAGTAATGCTTTTTCACAGGCTTAGAGGTGGTGAGACTTAAGCAAAGAAGCAAGTCTTATTAAAGGTGGGTTTTAAGAGCTTCAGCATATAAAACATAGAGTGAGAGGGCCAAGATAGCCTTACAAAGTGTGCAAGGACTATATAGACCTTAGCCAAGATGTGAGCTTGGTTTCAAATGCTATGTACGTGGCTATCCATGAGCAGGCATGGGGTTCATAACAAGTCTTCATGCACAGGCATTAAAGGGCAGAGTCCCTACTGACTGTGTTCGCCATGTTTTGGGGCACATCTTCAGGACACTCTTAGTGCCAGCACTAGGGAGGAGGCCCTGTTTACTGTTGCTTTCCCTGCCTTTGGAGCCGAGCGAGGGAATGAGAAAAGCATACCCTAGGATTCATGAGGCCTGTGCTTCCATGCATCGCCTCCTACGATAAGGTCCCATGTTCCTCCAGATTTGTTTGTTGCACAAGCTCTAACCGTGACATGAGAGTTTTCATGACACACATTATGACTTCCCTCAAATAAGAGTGGTAGACTTTATTAATAACTCTATAAAAGCAACAGGATCCTGGATCATCATTTAGTTACTGCAATGATTTGATCCATTTTAGACCTTCCGAGCATCAAAATCTTGACCAACCAGCAGAGGCTCTGGAGGACATCCAAAAGAGCTGGGCTTGATACTGTTAAGAGGCTTCCTGAAGATGGGAGCAAGAATGCTCTGATCTCAAGATTTATCTTCAGTATTTAACTTTCTTCCACTTAAAATGCCTTATATTTTGTCAATAATTATGTGAAAGCATCAACTGTTTTTATACTCTATTTTTTACTTATTTTTATTTTTTTGAGAGAGCGTCTTGTTGTGTCTCTCTGGCTAGAGTGCAATGCCATTATCATAGCTCACTGAAACCTCAACCTCCCAAGTAGCTGGGACTACAGGCATGCACCACTATGCCTGGCTAATTTTTCTACTTTTTGTAGAGATAGGGTTCTTGCTCTCGCTCAGGCTGGTCTTGAACTCCTGGCCTCACGCAATCCTCCCACCTCAGCCTCCCAAAGTGCTGGGATTACAGGCGTGAGCCACCGCGCCCAGTCTGTTTTTATACTTTAAACAAAATCATTAGAGTTTGGTGAACATGTCGCATAATAAAATTAACAGCGTATAAATCCCTGTTTTTCTTTTAATATTATTATGGTAGCCCCTTTATTTAGAAAGAGACCTACAATTATATTGCTCTTTCCAGTTACAGCTTGAATCTTGATTTACAGTTTAAAGGGAAGTATGAATTAACATTTGGAACTGCATTGTTTCTTTTGTGATGTGACTGAATTTATCCCATGTCTGCAAACAATAAATTAATTAAGTCACCAAAGTCCCTTAGGGTGAAAGAGGACAAGACTTAACAAATTTTGAAGCATTGCAGAATAACAAAAGAATTTTAAGGCATTGTTCACCAGCTACGAGGAGGGCCTTTTAGTGTATTCAGCTTTGAGGGGCTCTAACAATAATGGTGCTATTCCAGTCCTGGGTCTCTGCAGCAGGGATGCCAAAGCCAAAAGGCACTAATGACCTGTGCCATCTGGCTTGTCAGCAACTAGTTTTAGTGAAGTAATTAAGAAATGTAGTTATTATTTATGTATTTGGCTCTATTACTAATTCTGATATATTTTCCCAATGTTTCTACTAGTTAGTCAAGATCAAGATCCTGCCTGTTGGTCATTGAGTGTGCTTTTCTTGAGTGTATCATTTCTGTGCAGGTTTTAACTTAAGATAATTTTGCAATAAATTTGAATAGAAAATTCTTTTTATAAGAAGCAAATGGAGGCCTTTGCTGTAATTTGGTGAGCTATTTAAAAATGCACTGCTTAAAACGTTTTATAAAGCCCCACTGTTGCTAGGTAAATGTTTGGATTTGAAATTGGAAATATTTGGAAGCACGAATAGTGTGCAATGATAGAATGACATTTATAATTTCTTCTTTCTCAATTGTACTCAAATGTTTGTGTGATTAGGATTGATGGTTGCTTCCTTCTAATATCTAAATACAGTCTAAGAATGCATCCTTGTCCTGACAATTTTTCTCATTATCAGCAGTTTTAGAGCTTGAACATATCTAATCAGACGGTAGGACCTGGGGAAGTTAGCTAGTTTTTCTCAGCATCATTTCATTCTTTAGAGATAGACAGATCCAAAGATTGTCTTTGATTCCTCCTCAATTTCCTTGTTGGGTCCTTCTTTACTAATCTGCATTTAAATTTGGGGCTCCTCAGGGGTCTGGATCTTTATTTCACATGTGGACAAATAGAGATACAGGAATGGTAAGCTAATTGGCCGAGGTCACACAGCTAGTAAGTGGCTGAAATGGGATTTACACTGAGGCTCAATGGAGCACCAGAGCCTTTGCTGACATAATTTCCCAAACACAGGCTTTCACCTTTTTGAAAGATTCTTATTTAGCAAATCTAGTGCGGCTAGGGAATCTATTTGTTAAAGAAACGGTCAAAATGAGGTAATTTTCTTCGCCAGGAAAGTTTGGGAAACTTGCCCCAGAGAATAAACGTGCAACATTCATCCTGGAAATAGCAAAATTGAACAATGATTTTGGTTTTGCTCAGAAACAAGAATATATCTATGCAAACTTGAAATTGTATATTTTCTATTCTGATCCAGATTCTTTCATAGTTCTCTTTCTGATGAGTAAGTTGGGAAAAGTTCTTTATAACTCTTTGGGAAAATAACCTGGGACTAATAAAAATGGCCTAATAGGAATTAGGAAGTAGGTTTGAAAAATTGGCCATGGGCTACTTTGTAAGAAATCATTGAAAAATGGACCAGCCAAGTTATGAGGATAGACATTTTCTCCTTTGTTTAGAAGCTTCTGTGACCTGCTGAGCCAAGCCAAGAACAAGATATATGAAAGTCTGTGTTTTCTTCCAGGACTCTCTTTGGCCCCTGGATGTACAGGAAGTGGTAAAAGCTGTATGGTGGCTCCTTAGGCATTGAAAGGCCTTGGGCAAATCAATCAGAGCCTGACTCTCCGCATCAGCAAGTCAGGATAATGATATTAGCTAAACTTATTTGAATACCATCTGGATTTACTTACTGGCAAGTGTGAAGTGTTTTCAAAATACCAAATATTATATAGGGCATCCAAGCAGCTTAAACTTCAGTGGCCTCATCCCTTCCCTTCCTGCACTTCGGTGTCCTGCTCAATGCAGTGGGATATAGTAAAACCACCATCTCTGGTCTCCCAGCCCCGCATCTGATACAGTTCTTATGTGCTGCTCGTACTGGCTGCTATAGACTGAATGTTTGCCTCTCCCTCCCCCTCCAAACTCATATGCTAAATCCTAACCCCTAATGTGATGATATGAGCAAGTGAGGTCTTTGAGATGTGATTAGATCATGAGGACAGAGTCCTTATAAATGGGATTAGTGCCCTTATATAAAATTAGCATCCTGGAGACCTCTCTTATCCCTTACACTATGTGATGATACAGTGATAAGACAGCCATTCATCATCCACAAACCTCATCAGACATCAAATCTGATGGTGCCTTGATCTTAGACTTCCCAGCCTTCAGTACTGTGAGAAATAAATTTTTATTATTTATGAGCCACCCATACCCACTTATGGTGCTTTGTCGTAGCAGCTCAAATGGCCTAAGATGCTGAACAAGACCTGCCTGGGGGCTCATACTCTCTATTAGTCTTTAATGACAATTTGGGCAAGGCTGAAAGAATTTTTTGTTTTCATCCTTATTGGTATCAGAATAAAAGCACAGGAATATTGTAAAAATATAAAAACCTGTAATTGTTATTGAAAATTTTTAACGTTTCCAGCCCATTATTTTGGAAACCTCCCCCCCTCCCCCTATGTCCAGGCCTCTGAGACCATGCTCATTGACACAGCTGAGGAACACATGTACCTCTCCTGTTTTAATTTTGTGAACAGTACAGATCACATAACTAATCTTAGCCCCCTCTTTGCATTGGCTGCTAGAAAACTCACGGCTACATATGTAGCTTACCCTTAGTAAATACATGGGAGATTGATGTACATTGGGTTTATATGCCTCAATTTTAGCTTCATCTTGTATTTCCTATTTTGCTTTTCCTTTTCTTCTGGTTTTCTCATCCAATTAATATTAACATTATGCTTTAATGTGTCTTCAAGTTGCTCTAAACTCTTCCTGGAATTAAAAGCATGGTTGAAGAAGAATTCGTTTTAAAAATTTCTTGGCAAATCCTTATATCCATCCTCCAGAACTCTGGACACATACAAATATTTAAAGACTTTCTCTAGCATTCTTGCCATGTACATTTTTTCACTTTATGCCACAGAAACCCTTATCTCTCTAGTCTTGCTGAATATGCAGCATATCTGGGAAAAGCAACTTTATGCATCTGTATTCATTTTTTTCAGATTTTGTCTTTTTGGGACATCTAAAACCTTTTACATAGACTTTCGCATGTTAATAGATTCAGCTCCACTTGACTTTTATTCCCTGGTAGTACTTTTTCAAAACAGAAGAGTAAGGTAAAGAAACAGTAGATTTAGAAAAGAAAAGAAAAAGCCAGTGAATAAGGCTGAGAAAAGTTCTACTTTACAAAGCCCCTGCATCTTGTGGCCTCATTCTCAGAACCTATTCAGTACTTGGAAAAATTCATAACCTGGCAAAATAAGAGCATTCATACTTCTCTAGGCTGTAAGCCAAATCAAACCATTCTTTTTAATTACAGGTGAATAATAACACCCTTACATTTCTTACAAATAACGTCAGCCTCCTTTTGCTTTCTGACTGATGGAAGGTGATGAATGAAGACCTTTTAATTCAGCACAGCTGGATGTCTTTTGTTGCACTTCCTCTCAAAGGTTGCTGTGCAGATCTGGCCTATTTTGTCAGATGTGCTGAAAACAACCTGCCTGACTAGAGGTGGAAACAGCCTTCAAACAGAAGACATTTGCGTGATTGAATACCCTGTCGGGACAGCAGCTGTGGCAGTCGATGTATGAGGTGGAAGATAGGCCATTTGTTTGAGTGCATGTGTGTGTGTTTGCAAGTGTGTTTTGATTTGATTGTTCTCCCAGGACTAAAGGAGGCCTCTCTAGACAACCTTTGAGGTTAGTATGAAAGTGACTTTAGTATTGCTGCCAATTTTGAGGCTATCTCGTAAAATAGAGGTTCTACTGTGTGGACCCAAAGTCTTCGTTCTGGGTTTCAGAATGCCCAGTAAGCCAGGCCTTCCTTGAACAAATCAGAAGGTCTATGAGTTGCAGGCCTTGGAGACAGCTGGATAAGGAGTTGACTTGCTGAAGGTTACAGCTAACCCAATCTCTTCCAAGAATGAATTCATTGCACTTCCCTGGGAAGATGGTGAAAGAGTGTTGCAGCCACCCTTCACCATTTCCCTTGCTCACTGTAGGCTTAATTGAAATGAGTGCTCTGTGACAGAGTGCAGCTGGACCTTATCTCAGCAGTGCTGATCTGTCTCCAGGGACATAAATGTAGTCACCTGCAGTAGACAGCTTAGCACAGATGCCAATTTACTGGAGATATATTCTTCATCCACAGAAGCCAAGTCACGGAGCCAACAAATCAGTTTCCCAAGATTGAACAAAACTTTGGGCTAGTTAAATTCTCTATTTGTGCAAGACTAGGTGCAAAGTGTTTCTCAATCACTTTATGAGGTAGGTATTATCTACATTTGTAAATCAAAAAATTACAATAATAAAATGAGGCTTGGAGGAGTGCTGGAGGGACAGCATTACAAATTTAGGAAGTGATGGATCCAGAGATTCACACCCACGTACAGCTTGAAATCCTGTGTTCTTTGCCAAAGTTGGCTTTATTATTATTTCAACAATGTGTTTAATAAAACTAAAGATATTCTTTGAAAAGGTAAACTATGCATTGCACTTTAAGAAATGCATGATAATTTTGTGTGAAAGGGTTTAAATTATTAGGATTTATTTAACATGCAAACATAATTATGCTAGAGTAGCTTTTTTTTTTAAACATCTTCTTCTACTCCTAAATGAAGATAACCCTGCGATGATTACTTGGATGGTATCGCATGTTAGGAGAAAAGGATGAGAAAAACAGCTGATAGGGAAGGCTGCCTTGTTTGGAACTCTGACTTCTTTCCAATTGCCTTTAAATCCTTCATGTGGAATCACATAACATGATTGATTCACTTAAACTCGGTGAGTAATCATCAGCTAATAAGTACTTCATATGAGCTTAGAGAGGTTAGATCTTTATATTTGAATATAAATGTTGTGTTTGGAGGAACTTTGGATATGGTAAACAAATGCCCTTAATTAGCTGAAACTCTAAGTAAATGGAATAAGACCTATGTGTTTAAACTTCACTGCCTTGGCACTATAGACATTTTGCAGAGGATAATTCTTTGTTTTGGGGGACTGTCCTACACACTGTAAGATTTTAGCAGCATTCTTGGCCTGTATTCATTAGTTGTCAGCAGCAACCCACCCCTCTAATCAAAGATGTCTCTAGAGATTGCTGTAAAAGATGAAAGAACATATAAAGGAAAAATTAAAACCTGGTATGGTGAGGTTTATTTTATATACATATATTTATATATATATATA
>RJWJ010023024.1:0-26266 GCA_004363605.1 Indri indri | reverse complement strand
AAAAATTACAAGATGACTAAGGTAATTCACTTTAAAATAATGATAATAATGAATACTTGGAGCTCTAATCTGTTTTATGTGCATACATAATGGCATTTAATACTTTACTTTTCTAAATTCCTCATGATTTGGATAAGGGCATTCCCTTTCTTGAGATGGATATAGGAATCGCAGTACAATAAGTCTAAACTAAAAATGAAAAACTAAATGTTTTATACTAAGTCAATTCAATATTTACATGTTTGAGCCAGTTTTCAAATTTTAAGTTTATGAGAAATTTGAAAAAATGTAGTGAAATTCTGTCTTTTAATGTCCACATTTTGACTATTAATATGATGAATAGTGATGAAATAATATTTGACTCTTTAAATTAATTATTTGTGTTCTCTGCAAGCATTAGTTTTTTAAATATTCCAAATAAATCTATAAAATTACTTATCTAGTAAGAGAACATTTCAAACTTTTTAAAATGAAATTATCTCAAATGTTTTTAATAATATTCATATTTGCAATTTTGTATACTGAAAATTTCTACAAATGTAGATGTTAGATGCACATTTTGAAACTTTAATTTGTCAAGAAGCAAACCTTCACAGAGTCAGAACTTTGGTTTTAAAGAATATCTAAACATATTTATTTTTATACATCGGTTTGACTTTAAAAGCATACAAATTTGGCATAGCTTCTCGGTAAATACATGTTGCACAGAGATAGACTTTATAAATATAGATTTTAAAAAGTTGCATTTTTTAATGGTTGCATTAGGGAACACCTTAAATTACATTTTTGCTAAATAAAAACAAGGTTAATCCGGAGGAATCATTTTATTTGGGCATCCTAAAATTTACATAGATAAAGTTAAAAATACAGATAGATATATAAATATCTTTAACAGCTTAACAGATAAACAAAATCAATTTCTTGTTTTTTCTCAAAGATATGTTGTTCCACAAAGAAATCCTTTCAGATGTTTCTGCAACTTTAATTTAAAATATTAATATTTATATTTCTATCAACACAACATTCTAAAAAAACATTTAATTTTTAATGTGTGCTAAATATAAATATGAATAAATAAGCATTCATTTTCATTATGAATAAGCGAATAAATAGTATAGGTTTTTAAACTTCAGCCAAAAATAAATATGTATATATATATATGTATTTATTAGAATGAGCTCAGGGGTCAGTGGTAGCAGATCTGGATTCTATTTCTAACTTGCCATTTCTCTTCTTGGTTTTGATATATTTCATCATTTTGTGCCTAATTTATTAATTTTGTAATAAAAGGATTAGAATAGATATGTGCTCTTTGTTTCCTTATGGGTCCTATATTCCATATATCCATCATATTTTGAAAATTTCAGATGATTAGAGTGAGTGCGATAACAGTGTTGGGAATACCTGATTCATCTAGAGTTTCACCCAAATTATCCAACCATGATGCTATTAAATGGTATGTGATACAGTTCAGCCCAGAAATAAATTTATATTTATGTTTTGTATTCATGCAATGATAATACAGATTTCCTTCCAAAGTTCATTCCTTGGGTTTTCTTTATCCCTTGGCTTCTTTCTGTGATTATCCTATGGCTTCTTAAGCCATGGTATTCTAACAGATGCTTTTTTCCTTAGAGAAAGGCTTGGACTGTACGTATGTTAAGATTAGACTAAATCTCCTCTGCTGTGTCTGAGCTAATAACTAGAATGGCAAAGAAGACATTTCCACTAAATATACTCAGGGCAACACTAAACATCTGGAATTTTAAAAAGTCAAACTCAGAGTAGAGAGTACAATGGTGGTTACCAGAAACTGGGATGGGGGAGGTGGATGAGGAATAGGGAGACATTGGTCAGTGGGTACAAAGTTATAGTTACCAAGGAGGAGTAAGTTCTGGTGTTCTACTGCACAGCAAGGTGACTCTAGTTAATAATAGTGTATTAAATATTTCAAAATAACTAAAAGAAAGATTTTAAATGTTCTCACCACAAAGAAATGATAAATATTTGGGGAGATGGATATGCTGATTACCCTTGGTAAAGGTCATTTATATCCTATCCCTTTTTGACAAAGTTTATTGTTTTGGTTTGGTTTTGGTTTTATGAGAAAGGAAAAAGAGATCTTTATTTATTATCACATTTCTTTGGGCCAAGACAGAGATTATTATTGGATCCATTAGTTCTCTACACCTATCTAAAATAAAATGCTGAACATGTTAGAGAAACAAGTGACCTATTAACCAATATAAAAATAAATTTAAAAATAATTCCTACCAAATAGGAGGAAGTTATACATCAAATATTCTCAATAGCATCAGAAGCAATGCGGAGGATGTGGAGAGTGACTGATAACAACTCAATTTCCACACACAGGTCTAAAAAGAACGAAGAACTGACTGGAGTTAGAATATCTAACTTTACTTTCCAAAGTTTAAAAAAAAAAATCTTTAATGAAAACTAGTACTATGTGAGTGGTTTGTTGGGGAAGAAATTAAATAAAAGACCTGAATTTCACTGAGGTATAACCAGGACAACACAAGTGAAAGACAATATGATTCCTAAACTTAATTAATTTAGCAAAGCAGGAGCTCAGAACCAGCGGTGACCATGTGAATGCTAACCCCAGGGAATGTACAACGATAATCTTTAGGAAGGCATTGCTCTTCTGCAGGGATTTAAAAAGACATTTTAAATATTAAGGGACACAGAGACCCTAGCTGGCATCTGGCTTTTAAGTACATGACTTTGATTCGTCCTAAAAGTATTTTCTAAGGTGGTTTAAAGAACTGAGAATTCCAAGCTAATACTAAACATCTAAAATTAAGTCAACTGCCTTTTTGCTTCCAGGAAGACACTAAAATGTACTTATTTTTTCGTGAAATTATTCATCTTCTTTATCCAAGATACTTTTATTTATTCAGAATTAGATGTGTTTTTAGGAACAGTGGGGCGCGCGGGGGGTGGGGTTGGGGGGTAGGTGGGAACAAACTCCATGAAAGTAATTGAGGAGCAGCTACCGGAGAGTAGTGAGATTACAGTCAATGCTGGGATCAAAGGATGTGAGCCCAGCTTTTGCGTTTGGAAATACCAGCCTAGGACGATGCAGTCTTCAAACATTTGAAAGTGCATCGTTCCAAATATTCAAGTATTTGAAGGTCGCCATGATTTGTAGTGCTCTGTTCTTCCTGGAAAGAAAATTTCTACCACTATCTTACTGAAGTTGATTGAAGAATAGCTCACTGCTCAGGGTTCTGTAAGTAACATCAGTTTCTTGACTGTATTTCTTAAATTTGAACTTGTCTTTACATCTAATAATTGCATACAGAGTCATGAGAAGAGACGTACTGGTCTGCAGTTTTCTCCCCCCTCTTCCCTACCTCCTCTCTAGTACTTTTTTGTGCAAATTCTAGCCTCCTAGTCTCCCTGGATTGTGGGCTGTGTCTTTACCTGCTTCTCCCTCGCTGTGATGTGTCCTGAAAAATCTCTCAGGGCCATAAACTGGGAAATTATACAGTTTTTTTTAAATATAGGGTTTTCATGTCTCATTTGTATGGGTATTCCAGTCATAGGAAGATTAAATTTAGGATATGATATATTTCTTTTGCATTAAAATATATGTGCTCAGGAAATTCTCACTTCATAGGGGAATTGTGAATCTTTTGATAGGATATTCTGTAAATAATTTCTCTGACATATTATTTATTTGAAATATTGATCATAAACAGACATTAAGCAACTAAATTGCACATATTCATAAAAATATGACACAATGTATATTCTAGCATTTTGGAAAATATAACCATTTCAAAAGATAGTGATAGCCAAAACTTCTCTTACAGAATTTTTTCCCCCTTTTATTTTCTTCCTGGTCTAGCCTCCATATTTCTTTTTACATATACATTATTCCAAACGCAAGATACAATGGCTTTTTCTCCTTTCTTGATAGGAAAAAAACTACTGTCAAAGGAAACAGAGCAAAATATCTTGTCAAAGAATTACTTCTGTACAGACCTGTTTCTCCAGAGATGTATCTTAGCAGCAATTAAACTGGGAAGAAGGCATTAATTCAGAAAAAAAGTAGTTTTAAAGTTGGATGTGTACAAAGAGAATAAATATGCAGAAGATATAAAATTTATGTATGTTGATAGAGGCTTCCATAAAATCTAGAATTTGTGCTTTTTTGATAAAGGTTTATATGGCTCATTAGTGTGAAGGCCAATGCAATCATATGATGATAAATTTTAGGATTATATAACATATTTCCTTTACTTTAATATTATATATGTGTGTGTGTGTATATATATATACATATATATATATATTCAGGAGATTCTGACTAGAGCTTCAGATTTGATACTAAAATATTTTCTTTAATTATGTCTGAGCTACAAGATCAGAAGCAACTGAGACTCATAAATTCACAAGTTTAACACAAATTTTACTGATTCCAAATATGATTTAAAAGTGATTCTGGAGTTTCAGCTCTTTTCTTGACTATGTATAAAGAGATACTATAAAAGTAACTGGCCCTTTTTATTTAGTGATCAAAACAATGTACTAACTATCTTTATGAAAAGGACTATAATATGCATGTTTTCAGGACAAAGTAATATTAAGAAATTCTACTTATTTATCCCAGAATCTCTACAGAAACTAAGCAAATTATTTAACTGCTAGATTACTTATTTTGTTGATAAGTGTTCAAATTTCAATAGAGTATTATTATTACAATATTTGCTATAGAGGAAGATACTGCGAACAGACCTTTTTTTTTTCATACATCACCTATGTGAAGAATTTGAAATTTTACATATCTAGATATGTATAAATGTATACATATTTGAAAAAGCACATTTATACACTTACATGTGCCTGTGTGTATAGACTATGTGTATATATTACATACACACACTATATGTTGATAGTATATATAATATGTATATAATACTCACTGACAAGCCTGCCCAATTCTGACCACATACAGCAATATAGCATGCCTTTTACATCAGAGGACAGTGAAATTTTTCCCTAAAGGACCACATAGTAAATATTTTAAGCTTTGCAGGCCATATGGTCTCTGTAGCAACTCTTCAACTCTGCCATTATAGCATGAAAGCATGCACAGACAATATGTATATGAATGAATGTGGCTGCATTGCAATAAAACATTATTTATAAAACAGGTGGTAAGCTGGATTTGGCCCTATGTTAGTTTCCTAGGGCTACCATAACAAATTACCACAAATGTGATGGCTTAAATGAACAGGAATTAATTCTCTCACAGTGTTGGAACTTAGAGGTCTGAAATCAAGATATCCTCAGGGTTGATGCCTTATGGACACTCTGCAGGAGATTCTGTTCAATGCCTCTCTCCTAGCTTCTGGTGGTTGCCAGCAGCTTTTGGCATTTCTTTTCTTGTAGGTGTTATCACTCAAATCCCTGCCTTCGTGGTCACACAGCATTCTCCCTGTGCTTGTCTCTGTGTCTCTTCTATTCATCTTATAAACATAATTGCTTATATTGAAATTAAGCCCCACGCAAATCTAGCATGAACTCATCTTAACTTGACATCCTGATACCCTATTTCCAAATAAGGTCACACTCACAGATACCGGGGGTTAGGACTTCAATCTATCTTTTTGAGGGACACAATTCAACTCATAGCTATGTCCTGGGCGGCAGTTTCCTAAGGCCTGGTTTAAATTATACAGTGTTTAGAATGGGTGGTAAGAGGTAGAAGGTAACAGAGAAAGACATGTACATAAAATGCAAAGCCGTCACCAAAATCAACACTGTAAATATGTAGCTCACCCTGCCAAGTTTCACTCACTTTCCGTAACTATAGATTTCTCTGCATTTACTAGAGCTTTAGATAACGTTGAACATACCATATGCTCTCTTTTCTACAAACACAGTTTACAATTCACTTAGATAGCCTATATATGCCATCCTTGATTTTAGTTACTTGCTAGGATTCTCATTTACATTAAAATATTTTAAATATATAAATACATTTTCACCTTATAATTTTGAACTTAAATAATAAATTTGCCATAAATAGTTCCACCAAAAGCTCAAAGAACTCTCTTAAATATGGTAGCTGAATACTTTATATAAAATATTTCATTTGCACATATTCTTAGAAGATTATTAAATATACAGGCATAAAGATCATGTCACTTATGATTTGCAGAAGTAAAAGACAAATTAAAACTGAAATATGAGAAAACTCTGATCAATTATTTTCCTTCAACTTTAACCCCTTTCCAAGTGATGATTTTCTTCTCAATAAGAAAAATATTTTTACATTCTTAGTCAATTCTTTGGGAACAAACTCAACAATTTGTGAAGAAAAACTGAAAGGATTTCTTTGAAAATGTTAAGGATAGCAGCACTGGGAATATAAAACCATGCACTGTATTTCCTATATGGGTTTCAGTGGTCCCTGACCTTTTTGTCACCAGGGACTGGTTTCATGGAAGACAATTTTTCCCATGGAATGGGGGATGGGGGAGATGGTTTCAGGATGATTCAAGCACATTACATTTAGTGTGCACTTTATATCTATTTTTATTACATTGTAATATATAATGAAATAATTATATAGCTCACCATAATACAGAATCTAATGCTGCTGCTGATCTGACAGGACGCAGAGTTCAGGTAGTGATGTGAGGGATGGGAGGGGGCTGTAAATACAGATAAAGCTTCCCTTGCTCACCACTCACCTCCTGCTGTGCGGGCTGGTTCCTAACAGTACTGGTCTGTGGCCAGGGGTTGGGGACCACAGGGTTAGATCACTAATCCACTATTTTACTTGAGAAGATTACACTGTTTATAATTGGTGAATTAGAGAGCACTTATCTTCTGTTTACAGGTAGAAAAAAGTATTTTCTATCTTTTTCCCAAATTTCCTGCATGGATTTTACAATCCTTTCTAATGTCTTATGTATCTAGCCTCTGAAATTTTGATATCAAGATTGAATTGAATACTTTTTAAAAAATATTGTTTAAGGTGAAGCTGAATTCACACTACTAAATAATAGTGAAAAGAAATCTCATAACATTAATTGTTCAAGATATGAACACAAGTGAAACTCTTCCACACTAAGGTAAAGAAAATTCAAAATAATGTAAAATACAAACGATGTTTGAAACAGAAGTTAAAGCAAAGGAAGGTAATATTTTCTTAAATAATGAGTTTTTTAAGTGAACCAACTGAACACTATTGCAAAATGTATAGAAAGTTTCTAAAGTTTCACAGGGAATGTCAGCCTATTGATGATCTCTAAATTAATTTGTCTACTTTATGCCTGGACTTGAATTGTTCAATTAAATAATTTGAATGAATGAGCCAGCATCAAGTCAATAATGAGGTAGTGAAGGTTAGATGTGATACTTAGAGGAGTGGCTTTCCTTGACATCATTTCCAATACCCATTGAAAATGTAGTTTTATTTAAGTGCTAGAAGCTGTTCCCGGCAATCAATGGACTAAGTGATGAAAGTGTCACAAGGTTTAAGGGATCCCTAATCATATCAGAAGTAATTACACTATCCTAATGACTGTTTCCAACCAATTTCTCCCCCTAGTAAGTGAAGTTTAGGGCCATGGAAGAAAAATTAGATTTACATATGCATATTTTGCATTGGTTAATTTAGTTTATGCTAGGTGAAAAGAAAAGTGAAGAAAATTCTTTGGACATATAGGTGATACATAGCAATGAGAAGAAATGCAACAGTGATAACACAAAAGAAACAAAACAAATGAACAAAAAGGTCTCAACAAATGTGCATTCTTTGAAAATACTATTGTTCTGGTCCCTGTATACCTCCAAATAATTGCAAATTATTTCTTTCTTTAGGTAATTTTACTCTGTTTCATCTTGCCAAAGGATATTTGCATTATAAGTACTCTTTATATTATATAAGGATGTGTTTAAATCCTATATCAAAGGAGATATATTGTTGACTCCCTCAACTAGAATTATGTAGAAACATAGCTTAAAGAATTGGAGAAGTTTTTAATAGAAATTTGAGCAACAAAAATTCTTTGCAATGAGGCTGGAGGGCAGTTCCATGACTCACTTATTCTTATAAGAGCTTGTACGTTTTAAGTTAAAAATGAGTAGAATATCCATGGTGTTTTAAATACCAACTACCTAAAAAAAAGGTTTTGGTTTAATATGAACTGTATGACTACATGTTCAATCCCCTTACTCCATTTACAAAATCTAATCAAGATTTACATATTATTAATCAAAATTTTAATTAGGAAAAAAGTCACAAGGCTTAAGGAGAAGTGTCCCAAGTTCAAAGAAGACCATCATACTCTGTTGTCTAACTCTTTTTTCTCAGTTTTATTAATTTTCTCCATCGTTATTCAGTAATGGATTCATTTCTTTTTGAAACATTCATTTATTCTAAAATAATAAAACTTTTCAAGAGCTAGATCCTGGGAAAATGAATTTTAAAAAATGTCAAAATACCTGACCTTAGTGAGGTTTCATAAACAAGAAAACGAATACATAGTACCATTTTAAATAGTTTTGAATTCAGCAAGAATACTCAAAGCAGAGTGAAGAGTACAGAATTTTAGATGAAGGAGTATGGTATTTTAGTGATGCTATCAATTAAATGTTTGTAATTGCACAAATTCAAATACTGAAGTCCTAACCTCCCAGTGTGGCTGTATTTGGAGATGGTGCTTTTAAAGAAGCAATTAGGGTTAAATGAAGTCATAAGGATAGAGCCCTGATCTGATCAGTGGTTTTTACAGAAGAGACACCAGACAGCTTCCCCTGTCTCTCTCTGTGTCCCTCCATGCATACATAAAGGAAAGGCCATACGAAGACACGGTAAAAGGCGGCTGTCTACAAGCCCTAAAAAGATCCTTCACCAGAAACTGAATTCATCATCCCCATGAATTTAAACTTCCCAGACTCTAGAACTGTAAAAAATAAATTTCCCTCGTTCAAGCCATTCAATTTGTAGTAGTCTGTTACAGCAGCCCAAGAAGACTAGAACAAGTGGTAAAAAAAAAAAGATCTTCTCTGAAATAGACATTGTGTATGTTTCTCACATGGGAAAAGACGAATAATGTAAAGAAATGAACCAATTAGGACATGGGGCACTTGGGCAGAATTTCATGTAAAGGAAACAACAGTAGTAAAATTTTAAAGCATGAATCAGATTGATATGGTCAATAAATATAAAAAAAGTTCCATATGGCTCATCTAGAATATATCAGGTTTTGAATACACCATGGGTGAAAACTGGAAAAGTTGACAGGGATCAGATCATGCAGAGCCTTCTAAAACCATTATAGGGATTCTAGATTTTATTTCAGAAACAATATGAAACTGTTAGAATATTTGGAGCGAAGTAGAGGCATAACATTTTTTGAAAGTCACTCTAGTATTTATATGGTAAATTAGCATGGGTGGATTCAAAGACGTTGACACAGGAAATTCTGAAACACTTTACACGCCACCTTAAATAAATATTCCATTATGCCAAATGGCAAAAGAAACAATAAAATCTCACTTTAACAGAATGTTGAGATTTATGGCAGAGATAGCAGTGGTACTCCAAATTAATAAGAAACTCTCCCAATGTGTGTTTTAAATAAAAATCTAATGTACCAATTTTAAGGAATGATTTGTGCTAAATTCAGTTCTGTGTCCAGTCTTCATGTAGAAGGTGGAGATAAAAATAGAAACATTTAGTATTATCTATGTATTTCTATGTATCTAACCACATATATATATATATCTAATTTTTAAGGTAAAATATATATGAATGTAAAAAGAAATGAATAGATTGCATAATTAAACATTCAGTATATGGTCAGTATATGGAGGTGTCCATAAAAAAAGTAACATGGTATTATGACTTGGATAACATGACTCTAGAAGATACAATATCTATACTATAATTATAAGTTTATATCATAGAAATAGTAGAAAGAGAAAAATACTCAGTCCTGAACTGTTTAGAAATGGCATCAGGACATGAAAAAGTCAGTAGCTGATAGAAAAAGAGAGAATGAAAACTTTGAATAATGAAAAGTTAAAGTGAATTACATTCTTTAATAAAATCTGATTTCTAAAAGTTTATGAATGAAGGAAAAAGAATAACCACCGGCTTTCTGAAATTCATTTGAGGATGATGGGATCACTACACAGTTAGGATAAAAAGATCTATATTCATTCTGAAGTCTGTAAGTAATGGGAAATAGGTAATGACGTGATTAAACAATGAAAAATCTCTTGTATAATTGAATATAGATTTAATTCTTCAATGGAAAAGGAAGACAGATGGCATTATTAAAACAGTTTCAAAAATAAGTAGATTTCCAAAATGAGAATGCATTTTAGATAGAGAAAAAAAGAAAGTACTTCGCAAATGGAAGCTAGAGAAACTTATTCAGACACTGCACACACGAATGTTTGGCAGAAACTTTTTGTGTACCATAAAATCTTAATTGTCTTATGAGGAGGAGTGCTTGCATCAGTAACTTCTTTTCATACCTGTTTAAGAGCAGATGACAGACAATTTGTTCTTAAAATGCTCCTGCTTTTCTTAAGAGGCAAGGATGTGCTGCAGTAACTAATCTTGACATCTCAACTGTTTACAAAACAGTCTCACTCAAGGTATGAATACAATGCAAAGACTCTACGCTACATAAGCACCCAGGGATCCAGACTCGTGGAGACGCCATACATATGTTGTTCTACCACCTGAAACACAAGCTATTTTCCATTGAAAGTCTATTGTAATGTCAAATAATATAAGGAATTATAAAAATTTATGGAAATAAGTTGTATGAGAGATCGATGTATAATTCTGATAACTGAGGTTCTCTGTACACTTTAGGCCTGGTCATGGACACTTTAGACTTCAGATGAAAAGTGCCAACCAGACTCTGCCTGTCTTCTTCTTTAAGCTGGTAAGGTAATTGGTTGATAATTTAGTTTTCTGGGTTCTTTTAAGACATCTTTGACCCATAGATCCTTTCATAGAGATGGATACAGACCTCATTGATCCAAAGAATAAAAGACAATGACTCCTGTAGAAATATTTACGAATCGTTTCAAAGACTAAAGATTCCTCTTAATCACTACAAATTGCTTAATGCAATCATTTTACTACATTGACAAATAACAAGGATTGTACAACTCACACAGTTGGTATGGAGTAATCAAAACTAAACTTGGATACTAGAGGAAAATTTATAAGCTAATTGATGTTAATATCCAATATCAAGTCAACCCTGTATCATTTGCAGCATTGTTCTGAGAAACATACTTTTGCCAAACAGATGAGTCTGATGTTTGATGGTATTGAAGGCATTAACAAAGAGAAACCATATCCCCACAATTTTAGTCAGTTCATTCTCAGCTGTATACCTCAGTTTCAGGTGATCCTATTTAGGGTGTACAGTCATTTATTAAAGGAAGTTAAAATTCATTTATTTCTTGCTCTAGTAACAGGAAAAGCTAAAATTCAAAGAAAACTCTTCCAAGAATGTTTTTTTAATACATTTATATATATTAGGTAAATAGATTTAAAAGAAAAAAACACATAACAGAAAAAAAATACATGTAGTGATTAAGTATAACTTCCTTCTCAAGAGTAATACAATAGCCGTATTGAGGTAATGCTTTAAAAATACAAATTCTTAATTTAAAATTAATTGCACACAAATATTTGAGTTGCACACTGATTGAAATATATTTTATATGTTGTTAGTGTTAAGTATTGCTCAGAAATCCTTTGTAATTCTTATCTTTTTGTCCATGTGAGTATGAACATATTTATTAGAAGTCATTCATCCTTGACAACAGTTTTTCAGTTATGCCTGATCTGAAGAAACAAAAAGTTCTCTCAGTATACTTAGAGATGCCTGGAATTCGGAAAGAATCAATCTCATTAGCCAAACTTACATAAGACTGAAAAATTACTCAGAATACCAACTTTCTAAACTTAAATGAGAAATAAACCTATTAAAAATGCTGGGTCATTCATACTTTTCATGGGAGATGAGGTAGTAATGTCATATTTTGTTTTTAAGTATTCCTTGAGTATGATATGTAATAGCATATTCATATTCAAGACTACATAATAAGGCCATTTAGTGTTTTATCCCAAACGTGAGTTGATAAAAATATATTTGGGATTTTAATGCCAATATACAAATATGACTTAAAAATAACATAATCTATTAGGCAAATGGATATTAAATTGTAATTTGGAATGTTTTCCTTTCTTTGGAAATGAATATGGATATTACAAATGACATGTAATTGGGTCATTTCTTCCAATAACTTTACTTGTTACTTAAAATTACCCTCCAACTTGCATTTTCTCGTAATATTTGAAAAAGCATTTAGTGCTTATCAGATTTTTTTAAGCATAAAGTAAGCAGAAGTATGTCTACTAACAAGAAATTGTACTATATCTGTATATGTACACATATATGCACATACACGCAGATATACACAGTTGCACATACAAATTCATTTATTCAGCAAATACTTATTGAGCGACTACCAGGTATTGGGCAGAACTATCGATGTGGGGTTACAACTTTGAACAAAACAAAGTCTCTACTTTCCAGTTGTTCACATTCTGTTGGAGAAGATAGAGAGTAAACAATAAGTATATAAAATAACTTGATGTATAATGTTAAGTGCCATTCTCTCTATAAAGAAAATGAAGTGGCATAAGGACACTAGGAAATGACTGATGATTATAGAAGGGGTCATATTTTTACACAAGGAGTAGTCAAGAAATGTCTATTAATGTTACGTTTAGTGGAGACAAGAAGAAAGTTAAAGAGTGAGACATGCTGCTATCTAGGGGAGAGGCAGGAAAAGAATGGAAACGGAAATTTTTTTTAAAAAATGATCTTCGAGATAGAAAAATCATGTCATTATATGAGTGCATAACAAATTATTTGATAATGTTTACATAAAAATATGGATGTTTGGAGTGTTCATATTTTCCTAGTAAAAAATTGTGTTGTAATCATGATCTCTGAAAAACTTATATATGATTATTTCCTCAAAATAGATTTTGAGAAGTGAAATGTAAAAATTTCATGTTACCTCATCAATGAGAAAAACTGAAAAGAAAAAAAAATACCTTTTACTGAAATAGAGTCAATTTAAATTTCTACTGGCATCGTTCGGTTCTTTGCTTCACAGAATTTTAGCCAGTGTTCATTGTTATTGAATGCCATTTTTTTTTTCCTGTTTAAAATGATTGTTGATATGAAAGGCAAAAAAATGGAAGGTTCTGTATTTTTTTCTGATTACTTCTAATGTTAATTAGTTTACTTTTGGGAGTTGCCTCCGTTTTGAACATTTTCAAAGATTTGTTATTTAGATACTAAAAATTCATTAGCTCTTTTATATTTTATAATTCATAACTCATTTTTATCTTAAATAAAAGTCTAATATTTCTATTTCCTTATTCATTTATCATTTTATTGCATTTTCTCTTGAATTTATTCAAAGAAAATTCTTCCACATTTCTAAATCAAATAATTATTTTTCCATATTTTGCCCTAATTTTATTTTAACATAATTTTCAACTCTTTCTGGGTAATCATTTTTTTTCTGTTGAATTGTCTACAAATAACCTCCTAAAATAACCAAGATGTTTATTAATTTTAGCTTTAACTAACCTTACAAACTACTAGTGCAATATCTTTTTATACTTTTACTATCGTCTAAAAATTTCCTGGCTAAACATGTGTATTCCTTTTGATTACCTGTAAACTAATTTAGTTGAGGATTCAAAATCAAGACTCTCTATAATTTCTAATATGTTTTTCTTACCTGGGCTCTTCTTACTTCTGCCACTGGCCTTTGAATTTAACTGCAACTCCAAAACACAAGTTAACACTGCAGTTCACTCCCCCTTCTCTTGCCTCCATCCCTTCCGCTGTTCTACTTCAAGCATAGCCACTTTATGAAGATTGCTTTCTCAAAACGAAAAATTCTCAGCCATCATTTCTTCAAATATTTCTTTGGCCACATGCCCCTCTTTTCTTTCTGGGAAACCATTTCTTCATGTGTTAGAACATTTGCTATTGGCTTACAACTCCTGGATGCTCTTCACTCCTTTGGTTTTGTTTTCGTTTATTTGCTTTGTTTTGTTCATTCACTGTTTGTTCTCTTTGTGTCTTAGTTTGAGAAATTTCTGTAGACCTATCTTCAGGTTCGCCAGTTCTGTCCTTGGTTGCACGGAGTCTATTGAAGGGCCTGTTCAAGACATTTTTCATCTGAGTTATTGTTGCTGTTTTTTAATTCTAACATTTCAAACTGATTTTTTCTTATGCTTTCTGTCTCTCTGCAGAGCGTACAATCTGGTATACATGTTTACCACCCTTTTATTGTAGACTTTGACATATTAAACATATGTATTTTAAATTCCCTGAAGAATAGAGCCAGTATCTGTGCTATGTCTGAGTCTAGTTCTGATGTTTGCTGGGTCTCTTGGGAACGTGTTGTTTTGTTTCTTGCCTTTTTGCATGCTTCACACATTTTTAAGAAAGAACACTGCAGGTCGCGTAGTAGAGACTGATGTAAATGGATTTTATGCCTCAAAATGGGCATGCTTTCTGTCTCCTGGCCTTTAGTGCAGTGCTTTAGTAAATATAATTAGCAGTTGTGCTAGGTTCGAAGTCTGTTGCTGCTGCAGGCTAGGCTTCCGATTCCTCTAGGGGTACCTTGTGTTTAGAGTTGAGACTGGTTCGGCTGAGGGACTTTTTTGCAATGCCTACTCCATATTCTGCTTTTGGTCTTTCCTCAGAGACTTTATATTTTGAAGCTTGCTAATTATTTGGTGCTGTTAGCATGATGGTGGTATGTGGAAATATTCTCCATTGCTATGTTTAAAGTCTTAGTTGTGGCAGTCACCTGCATCTTGGATTCATGACCTTCACAGTGTTTCTGCCACAGTGTTTCTAGCTATAGTTCTAGACACAGCACACATTTCTGCCTCTCCCCTTGTCTTTGTTGTTCTTTGTTCTCTTCTAACAGCTAAAATAAAAGTTTTAATTTTGAGGAAAACATTGTTTTTTTCTTTATAGTGCATGGTTTTGTGTTTCATCAAAGAATTTTTTCTAGCTGGGCACGGTGGCTCGCACTTGTAATCCCAGCAGTTTGAGAGGCCAAGGCCCAAAGATCACTTGAGGCCAGGAGTTCAAGACCAGCCTGGGCAAAAACAGTGAGACCCCAGTCTCTACAAAAAGGAAAGGAAAAAGGAAAGGAAAGGAAAGGAAAGGAGAGGGGAGGGGAGGGGAGGGGAGGGGAAGGGAAGGGAAGGGAAGGGAAGGAAGAAAGAGAGAGAGAAAGAAGGAAAGAAGGAAAGAAAGAAAGATTAACCAGTGTGGTGGCACATGTCTGTAGTCCCAGCTACTCAGGAGGCTGGGATAGGAGGATCTCTTGAGCTCAGGAATTTGAGGCTGCAGTAAGCTATGACTATACCTCTGCACTCTAACCTGGGCAACAGAGAGAAACTCTATCTCAAAAAGAAAAAAAAAAGAATTTTTTTCCTATGACAATGCCACAAAGATAGATAATATGTAAAATAAGTATATATTTATACATATATTTATTATACGTATAATATATTCCAAGTTGATATCCGAATATTGTGTCTCTTGACAATGAGATGCAGTTATTCATTGCATTTGGACACATCTCATAATTTTTTATTGAGAGCTATTGTATAAAACAATAGACTGGTAAACAGTATTTGCATCTGAAAAGATTCACATATCTTCTATCAAGCTATTAGTATTGTGTTGATCTAGTCACTCTACTCAGTAGTTGTTCTGGGATGGAGTTGAGTTACTTCAAATTCCTCTAGTGGTGACTGCCCCTGCCTTATTCTTTGAGGGGGAACCAGAAGATGGAGGGTGAGAGGTTTGTGTTTGGTTGGTTTGTGTTACAGCCACAAGTGTCACGCCCACAACTATAAGCCTTCCCCAATCCCTACATCAAAGAGGGGGTCTCTCTCTGTGACTTTGCCCCTCCCCAGTGGTGCTCTGCCTTTGTGTTTTATTTTGCACGTGATAGATGTGTGGGGATAGTCTCTATTTCCCTGGTCCAGCCTCACTCTTAATCAGCCTTTGTGTATCCAGGCAATAGTAAATCCTACATGTCTTTGATGTCAATCATGGTCTTAAGTTCTAGGACCCCTAGGCAAATATTATAGAAGAAAATATTAAAATTAAAATATATATTGCATTGATACATAAATTATCAGCATGCAAGAAATTTTCTTCTATAATATTTGCCTAGGAGTCCTAGAACTTAAGACCATGATCGACATCAAAGACATGTAGGATTTATTATTACCCTTTATATTAATTGAAAAGGCCGAGTTGTTTTTAAAAGTATATTTTATCCGATGAATGTTATTACTATATGTGCACAAGAGAGGATAGGTATATACACACCTACTGGGTGTGGTGCGCACTGTATGGGGGATGGACATGCTTGAACTCTGACGTGGGTGGGGCAAAGGCAATCTATGTAATCTAAACATTTGTACCCCCATGATATGCTGAAATAAAAAAATAAAAAATATCTATATATTTTATCTTCCCAAAAGGAAAAAATTGTAATAATGAGAGTTTCCCTCATAGAGAATCCCAAGCCTCCAGCATATTTTATATTAAATTTCAAGACGATGAAAAGGAAAGATTTGATTAATTTTAATTATTGTGAGCAGCAAAAAGATATGGATGATTCCTAAGGCAAATGGTGTTCTAATCAAACTGGAATTATCATATTAAATCTAATGCCCAGGAAACCAGGGAGCATTCAACACAAGGAGCACTAAGGTAACTTTTGACAGTACCTCAAGGTATAATTTAATAAAGGAGACAAATGAATCAAGTTCTAAAACTCTTTGAGTAGAAAAACACAGCCCGAGCTAAGATATTTAAATTTATTGACAAAGGTAAATATTAAATGATTGGATTTCTTGAAACACCTCAGGAAAGTGAAAGGCATGAATATTTCAAAAGGTGCTGCATTTATTACCATCTAAGGTGGATGACGTTGTTAATCTATAAATATAAATTGGTACATATATATCAATATATGTATTGGTAATTTGAAACTTTTTTCATTCTTGTGAACAGATAGATCAGGTGATACTATTGTTCTCATTCCTTAGAGACAAAAATATCTCTTTACCTATGTAGTATTTTTGCTTATTAAAGATAAAATTCAAAGTTTAACTCAATACAGCCTTGGCTATAATGAACAGATGGATGTCATTTTCATAAAAATAATGTTATTTATATTGTTATCACCATCATTATACTAATCTGTAATCAGAGAATCACCTACTCTCTTATCCTCCCATATTATAATTAATCATTATGTTTTATTGAGCCTAATGATTTACAATTATTTCATAGTTATGAATTCTTTATTTTATCTTTCTTTTCTTAAATTTTCAATTAATTTATTTTTATCAAAGTAACTTTTATACATATATTTAAAAGATAAACAGTGCTAATTGGCATAAAATATAAAGGAAGGATACCTTGAATTTTCCAATGCCACACATAATCTTGTTTTCAGAAGCAGCAACTGTCAACTAGTCTAGACACTTCTAGTTTCACCATGTACTTTTACATAATTTTCTTATACATCTAATCTATCATTGCCATTTTGGGGTATATATTGTACCCTATTATGACGGATCATGAATTAGCTCAACCACATTACTACTACCATTTTACTATATTTATATAGTAAATTAAAATATATATTATGTTGATATATAAATTATCAGCATGCAAGAAATTTTCTTCTATAATATTTGCCTGGGGGTCCTGGAACTTAAGACCATGATTGACATCAAAGACATGTAGGATTTACTATTACCCTTTATATTAATTGAAATTAATTTGCTATATCAAAATGTAAATTATTATGTACCCAAATTAGACTGGTCCAATGGATTTTTGGACCTGGGATCCCTTGTTTGATAATATGCAGGACATTGAAATATCTTAAATCTAGTGCTAATCTTTTAGTATAACTAAAGAGACTTTGTTCCTTATGAAGACAACAGAATACTTACTTTTGAAAAATTAAGGCCACACTAGGGAATGCATAATATAACTAACCAAAGGATTTTTATATATATTTCTATAAAGTAGTGTAGAAAACCATGCAGAAACGGTCTTCATGGGACTTTGGCTAGTCATTCCTTATCACTATAATACCAAAGAACCCCTTATAAATTGGTTGCTTAGTTTGTTTCCTGTTCCTGTCCCCTGAGAACTATTTTCGGGTTTGCTTTATAGCTAATATTTTTAGTTCTAAACCCAAATTTTCCCATTTTTGCTATTGAGCTTTTCACCAGAATTGCCTATAGCATATAGGAGAAATTTACAAAACTAGAGTATTAATTTGTTCATTAGACCATTAATTTGTTTTTTATTAGACAATTAAAAGAATATTGAAATCTTTCTGAAATTACAATATCTCTGCTTGTTCAAACTGAAGATCATTAGAAAGATCTTGAATATGAGAACTTAAAAAATCACCAGTAGGCTTCATCTCGTGGTAGAGGATTCTTTCAGCATGTCTGCTACATGAATTGAACTCATTCAGAGAAGTCATAATGGTATTAAAAACAATAACTAATAATTACTGAAAGCTTCATAATTGCCGAACAATTTTATTACTTTTTTCACTTCTCACCCTCACTCTCTTAGTTAAGAATTATTTTAACCCAATTTTATTCATTTATTTATTTTTAAGAGACAGGGTCTTGCTATGTTGCCCAGGCTGGTCTCAAACTCCTGTGCTCAAGAAATACTGCCACCTCTTGAGTAGCTGCGAACACAGGCATGCACCACAGTGCTTATAATATAATTTTAAAGACGGAAAGGTTAATTACAGAGAGACTAAGTAGATATGCCATGTCACTTAGGCCCATGCCACAGACTTCAGACCCTGTCCAAAAGGCCATTATGTTATTATGGTACTTTCAAACAAAACCTTACAATTAAGACCAGAATTTATGTATCAGGTTTTCTTCATTGTCTTGGTTATCACATTTGGAAATGTCAACTCCATACCTTGACTTCTCCTGCTGCATAGATCTTGCCTTAGCCACTTACTATTAATGGATACACTTGATGTGTCTTTACCCATAACTCCATCATCTTCGTTAGAAGCATTGACTATCCAACCATACTTCCTAAATCTGCAGTCCACTCCTGCTAGTATCTTGTCTCCAAAAATTATTTGACCTTCTGGGACTAAAAATATATTTATTATACCAACTTTTCATCATTGTTTTTTATTATTGCAATTCACATCATCACTTCCCTTCCAAGTTGAAATTCCATCGTCCATGGTTAAACCACTTCCCTCACTATATTCTCAACTCTTTAGCCAATGCCAACTTTCATCATTCCTTCTTGGCAAAACCTCAAACCTGCTTAATTCCCAGGCTTTTCCTATTATGCACCTGCATACGAATCTCCATTGCATAATGTACCAGAATTAAGATAAACAAAACCAACCACCTGAACTAAACAAAAACATATTCACAAACATGCTGATTGCCCTCATTATACATTTATAAACTTCAAGTTGTCCTAAGTGCTGCCCAGCAACAATTCTTTATATTCCAAGTAGACTAATTCATATGAATGTTTCAAACATTTTCATCTATGTTCAAACGAAATATCAAATATCTCTTCACTTTCAGCTGTCGACCTTCCAACACACGCTCACAATACTGCCTCTACCCTCCCATTGCATCTGCATGGATATTTTTCTTTTCTCTCCTGTTACTGTTTACCGTTCATACAGTATTCTTACTTTTGCAACAAAGGCCATCCTTTTTCACTTATTGAAGAATCTATCCAGTCAATTTACATACATGTAATTTTTCTCACTTTAAATCTTTTCTTTGAACCCAATACTCCTCTAGCTACCACAGCACTTTTTTTCCAGGCCCCCTTCCAATTCTTTTCTTCCCACTCTTGCATCAACTATTTGAATCAGACTCTTAACCCATCCCTTCACTGAAATCGGTCTTGTCAAGGTTACCAATGATCTCAATATTGTTAAATATAATTATCTCCTTTCGGTCTTCATCTTACTTGTTCAGCAGCAATTAACGCAACTGATTGCTTGAAGACTTTTTTTTTCCCCCATTTGGCTAAAAGACATTATACTTCTCTGGTTTTATTCCTACTTCATTCCTCCTCAGTGCCTTTTGCTAGCTCTTCTTATTTCCCAGTACTTTAAATATCGGAGTTCCCTTGGGCTCATGTTTTATACCTTTTATCTTCTTTAACTACATTAAATTCACTCTTTCATAATGATATCTATTTTCATGATTTTAAAATTCATTTAAACACAGACGTCCAAATATAAGTCTTCAGTTGTACCATTGCTCCATATTCTAAGTGCACATATCCAGCTGCTTTCAGTGGGTCCACTTGTATGTCTAATTAGCCTTGTAACTTTAACATACCAAAATCCAAACTCTTTTTAGCCTCCAGTCTCCTCTTCTCAGTCAATTGCAATTCCTTGTAGTGGGGTAGGCAAAAAATGTTGACGTCTCTCTTGACTCTTCCCACCTCTCACACTCCATAACCAGTCTTTCAAAATCACCCTTCTTTTGAAGTGTCTATAATGTAACAACTTCTCATTATTTCCATTTCTTCTACCCATGTATTCAAGCTACCATCATCTCCCTACTATCTAGTTTCAATGCTATCGTCATACTGATACTTTCAAAATATAAGTGTAAGCACATCAAATTGCTCAATATGCTCTAAAAAGTTTCCATATAATGGTAAAATAAAGGTAAATACAATGAGATACAATGTCCTATATAAATAACACACTGGCTATCTGTCAGATATTAACTACTACCATTCTCTTCTTGGCTCACTCTTTCCTAGCCGAACTTCCTTATGATACCAATAATATAGTGAGGATGTTCCTAACACAGGGTCTTAAAACAGCAAAAATATATTGTCTCACATTATCTGTGGGTCAATAATCCAGGAGTGGCTTATCTGGGTCCTCTGTCTCTGGGCTTCAATCATGGCCACAATTATCTCAAGACTTAATGAGGGAAGGTCCACTTCTGAGATCACTCATGTGGCTGCTTGAAGGCCTCTGGTCATTGCTGGCTGTTGTCAAGAGTCATATGTTCCTTGCCTTTTTGTAAAACATCTCACACCCTGGCAATGACCTTCCTTTCATAGAAAACAAAGACAGTGAGAGAGAGTAAAACAAAAGTCACAAACTTTATAACCTAATTTCAGAAGTGACAGCGTATCACTTTTGCTGTATTCTATTTGTTAGAAGTGAATCACTAGGTGTCATTCACACTCAAGAAAAGGGAGTTACATAAAGGGCAAACACTAGCAGGTGGAAATCACTGGGATCCATTTCAGAAGCTGCCTACCATACCATTTTTAGATCCTTTCCTACCCTCTGACTTCCTTCTCTGTTCAATTGATGTTTAACTGATTTTAAGCAGGTGTCTTAAAGCATAATACATTATTTATAATCTGTATTTTCAAAGCCACTTTTTAAAAATTACATCTGATATTCAAAACTTAAAAGAAAATATACTCTCTTGATCTTAAAAAATTTGAAGGAATAATGTAAATGCATATATCATGAACATTCTTGATCTACAAGAATTTGTATGGTAGATGATATTTGTTAAGGACTAATACCTGTCAATCCACCTGTGATTGCTTTTTTTTCTTTCTTAAATCAAGTTATCTAATTTATGAAGCTTGAAGCATTTGTTAGGGACCCGTTGTTACAAGTTCTATGACGTCCGAGTCTGGGTTCTTTTCATTTCACAAGATCTGTTTTTCCATTGTAAGTATCAAGTCCCTCAATATAAACTGTAATTATTTTGGAAAAAACTGAGGCTATTTCATAAACTATACATAGACACAGGACAGATAGTGCAGAGAGGCTGCTTTGTGACAATTAGAACTCTAAGCCATATATCAATTATTTTTAAAATAAAAGGATTGATCCACAATTATCTGTAACAGTGCCACTACTGAGTTAAAAATAAAAACCCAAGCCTAATTTAGTCAAAGTGTATAATTTCTTCTTATACTGCTTTTTGAGCATCATTGATTAACCCCATGGCTTCAAATATTAATGACACCGTGTCTGGCCAAGTCATGCCTTCTGAGCACTATGCCCTCATATTCATTTTCCTATCAAATGTCATTGCAGGGAAAATCCATCAAAGTCAAAGTGTCAAACATTCCAAAATTCTTAGTGGACTTTTAAGTTATATTTATCCAATTAAAATCTCTAATCCTTAGCATGGTCTATCTAGAAGTTTCTGGCTATCTCTCCAGTCACGTATTGCACCACCTCTCTCCCTATTTCTCTCTTTGATGCAGACACACTGACCTTCGATTCTGTTTTTCATAATCACTTAGGTAAACTCACAAGGGAAGCCGGTCGCAAGACATCACTTGAGAGATGCCCTCTCTATGCCCAGAGAAAATGGGTATCCTAATCTCCTGAGATGAAATGGCACAGAGAGGAATCTGAACAAGCAGGACTTGCCAAGTTTCCCTCGGTTTATGTACTCATGACCTTTGTCCTATAGCATTCCCCCATGACTCTCCATTCTTCAACAAACCTACTATGAAAAACACTCAGGTTTAACTATTTCTTCAGAATTTTAATCCCTAATGAAGGCTCTCATGTCATGTAAACCTTATATTAAATACGTTTGTTTGCTTTTCTTGTTAATTTGTCTTTTGTTACTGGGGTCTCAGCCAATGAACCTAAGATAGGTAGAAGGAAAAGATTAGTTCTCCCTCCTCCAATGTATAGCAGGGTAGATGCCATGCAGCGGTTGTTTCGTGGCAAGGAAACTCTTACTCCTATAGTATATAGAAGGCATTTCTGAATTAAAGGAGGATTATAACACATATGCATACATGCAACACACACACACACACACACACACATACACACAAATACAAGGGGTCTTCCAAAAGTTCATGGAAAACTTATATTATTAAAAAAAATACAGATTTCAAAATTTTTTTTTTGCCGAAATAAACTCATATTAACTTGTTATAACATTTCTGAACAGCATCTAGTTTGAAGCACTAAGAATGATGAGACATAAGTTTGAAAAGAGTCCTTGAATTCTGCTAGAATTGAAGCAAGAACAAACATCCAAATTGTGGTGAAGCTTGCATGCATAAACTAAAAATAACATCTTAAGCGTCTCAACCACTGAACAGACAGCCTTTTGGCCAAAGGGACCTTAGACAAACCTTGAGAAACTGAGTTTCCAGCCATCACAGGAGGGAGATCATTATACCCCCTCCTTTTGGGGGTTAGACACAGCAACTAGCCAGCACTTATATTAAAATAGAGATAATAAGATTTATAGAAGGGACTCCTTGTGGCAATAAGATGCCAAATTATAAACAAGACCTAAGGCCATGCCAGGCAAGGGTTAAGTTGCACACTCCGACACTTAAAGAATAAAATTTATATTTTTTATTTTTATTTTTTAATTCCATTTTCCATGAATTTGTAAAGTCCTCTTATATATATAAATATATGTACATATAGATACACACATATATAATTATTATATTGTATATATTAATTATGTATGTAATTTTAATAATTCAAGCTTAATCAGGGAAAGAGTCTTTCTTATATCCTAAAAATATCAACTTATAATTGAATTAAATAGAATAGTGTTTTTCACTTTTTAGACATAAGTATAGCAAATCCTTGTGGAGAATATAAGATTTATGACAATCTTTGTCTTATAAAAATTTTATCTGCTAATTGGCATTGGATACTTCACAAGCCAGCTGTCACCTAATTACAGAACCTGAAAATATTTTAGGAGGTTTTACTCTGAATTGAAATCTCCACATAAAATAAATGCAATTGTTATTATTTTTTAAATCTGAAAGCCTGCAGTTTAATTTCTTACTTGGTTTCATACAACAGGGTCTGAAATATGAAAAATACAGTGTAAGTGACAGATGAGAACAGAAAAATAATTAAATCCTTTTGGGGAAAAGAAATAATTCTAAAGATTCGAGTGAATAAATAAATGTCCTTAATTCTGCTTTCCCACGTGGCACTCACTAGTTTCACTTAACCATGTGTAACTCTTGAAGCTGGCAAGCAAAACAAAATGCTCTAGATTACTTGAATAGAAAATAAACCACCTATATTTGTTTATTTCCAAATCAGCTGTCTCTAGAATGACTTCAGTATATTGAATTAAATTTTGAGAGGTTTACATTTGTCATTTCAAGAAAATAGATTTAGATTGCTCTCTATAATGAAACAAAATATTATTGTTAGTAAGTTGGACAGAATAACACACCTATTGTACAAACAGTTACCTGTGTGCAGTGTCTGTGAATGCATGACACCTTATGTAAAAATATGTATATATATTACTTACAAGTTGTTAAACTTACGATATCTAAAAACTTGAATTGTCATATCAGATATTTCAATACCCATGTAACCATTATAGAGCAAAACAGTTTCTCTTTAATGTTGGTACATTAAATGGATTGGAATTGATTTGTTATAACAGAATAAAATAAACTGTAATCTAATATAGATAAATAACTCCAAAGTAGAGTATGTAGTGGCATCATCATAGCTCACTGCAACCTCAAACTCCTGGGCTCAGATGATCCTCAAGCGATCCTCCTGCTTCAGCCTCCGGAGTAGCTGGGACTACAGGTGCACATCACAGTGCCCTGCTAATTTACTTCTATTTTTGGTGGAGACAGGGCTCTTGCTCAGGCTCGTCTTGAACTCCTGAGCTCGAGTGATCCTCCCACCTCGGCCCCCCAGAGTGCTAGGATTGCAGGCATAAGCCACCACACTGGGCTTATATTTTTGTTTTTAGAAAATTTGAGAGAATGGAGGGGAGTTCTTTTACAGCACCATGGAGCGAATAATTTAACTACCTCTGTTTTATGATTGTCTAGTCATACCTTTGCAAATATGTCACTCCACAGCTTCTCTGCAGGTTCTCCTCATCCTCTTCTGCTGTTTTGCAGATTCACTTACATTTTTATCTTTATCCCTCAATTCACCTATGTTCTTTCTGTTATATGTCAAATAAAAGAATTTTATCTGTTTGTACAGAATACTTTAGCTATCTCTTTGTGTCACTCTTCCCTTGAACATCAAGCCCTATAAGCCTTAGATTTTATATCAAAACCAATTATCAAGATACTTTCAAAACCAAATATTGTGTATACTTAAGATAAATTGTAACACTCTCTTAAGACAGAATGTTTACATTCAAATATGTGTGTTTATAATTAATAGATTTTATATTTTAGTGTAGTTTTAGATTTACAGAATAATTGAACAGCTAGTAATGTGGGTACCAACCCGCCACTCCCCACAGTTTCCTCCATTATCAATATTTCGTATAAGTGTGGTACATTTGTTACAACTAAAGAGTCAATATTGACACATTATTATTAAATATAGTCCATAATTCACATTATGGTTCACTGTGTTCTATAGCTTTATGTATAATTATCTCCATCTATCTTCCATTACAGTTTCATGCAGAATAGTTTTACCACCCTAAACATTTCCTGTGTTCTACCTATTCATGCCTTCCCTCCCTCCTGAAGAATGTCTGACAACTACTCATCTTTCTACTATCTCCATAGTTTTACCTCCTTCATGATATCATACAGTTGAATTCATATATTATGTGGGCTTTTTAGTCTGGCTTCTTTCACTTAGCAATGTGTATTTAACATTCCTCCATGTCTTTTCAGTGCTTGATAGCTCATTCCTTTTTATTCTGAATAATATTCTATTATTAATATACCAGAGTTTTTTTATCCATTTATTTATTAAAGGACATCTTGGTTGTTTCCAGTTTTGAGTAGTTATGAATAAAGCTGTTATAAACATTCATGTGTAGGTTATTTTGTGGACATAAGTTTTCAGCTAAATTGAGTAAATACCATAGGAATCCTGCTAACGCAAAAGTAAAATGTAGTATGTGTGTGTGGGGGGGTGTTTTGTAATCCCATATTTAGGCCTCAGTCTTATAGTGGCCATGCAGACTGGGCTGTGATTTTCACAAGTGCTTCTCAGCATTTCCCCCACTTAGGTGAGGCTGGAAGGCTAGAGGGGTTATAGTTGGGTAATTCCCCTTCCCCCAAATCAAATA
>RJWJ010023023.1:0-26253 GCA_004363605.1 Indri indri | reverse complement strand
AAACAATAAAAAAAAAAAGAAAGAAAAAAAAAAAAAGAAAATATAACTTACCACCTAGGGTAGCTGCCAACATGTTTTAGCTGTCTATTTCAACTAACTTCTGGGTCTAAAACTCACTTTCTAAAATTTTCCCTGGGCAAAAACCTTTAAGCTACAAAAAGGGGTAAAAATAGAATCCCCATTAAAGGCAATGAGTAAGTTTTCTGGTCAGTGTGTTTCACTACTCCACAGTACCAGAGCCCCTGACCTATCAGATCTGATACAGTTTAGGAACCCCTCAAATTTGCATTAAGAGAAAAAAATCAATTTCAGTTATGTAGACAGACTCAAAATGCCAAAAATTTTAAAATTTTACAGTGGAACTAAACTCCATATTCCATTATTCACTTACTGAAACACACACTCTTTTCCAATCCTTCTCAATAAGTTTATATATACACAACATACATATACATTTCCACTATTTAGACACATTAGATGATAAAATGACTTCTTCTTTGCAGGGAAAAATTACTAAGTTAACCAAACACATCTTAGCAACCACCAGTCATCCTTATTAGCTTTGGAGGTAGGGGTCAATCTCCAGTATACAGACACTCCTGAGATGGGTTTTTGAAACACCTCGCTGCTTAAAATATAGATGTTCTAGCTCATTTTATATAAATGCATTAAATTAAAAATAAATGACAAAATCACAGGAATCATTTGAAATCGGAAGTGTGATAGAGTTCAATCACACCCCCAGACCTTGCAGGGTGAGGCAGGGCTGCTCCAGCAGAAAATGCTTCTCCCACCCATGAGGCAAAGTTCAGCTCCGAAGAAGGGGTGGTGATGTGCCTGCTCCTCTGCCTGTCCCCCTAAGTCTCCACCAGCAGCAAATACCAATACCATTTGTGTGATCCTTTCTAGCTGAAAGGCTCTTTTTCATACATTTCTCTCCACTCCACCCCAGCCCACTCTACAGTAGCACGGCAGCACTGTAGCTCTTGGTAGAGTCTGAAATTAAACCCTCTATTTATTTGTATACTGCTAATGTCTAGCTACACTAGAATAAGGACTGTATCTTTCTTATTCACCACTATATCCCTAGAGCCTGAAACAGTGTCTGGCCCACACAGGTTACTTTTAAAATATTTGCTGAATAAATGAATTAGATAATAACCTTACTCTTTTTAACTGTGTAACTAACCCAGGAGAATATAAGCAGCAAGAAGGCAGAGAGACAGACTGACTACCTTCTGAACCATTACATTCCTAGCACGGAGCACAGGACCTGGCATAAATCAGTGCTCAGTGAATGTTTATTGCAATAAATGAATAACTGCTTGACTGAATGAATGAATGAATATCACAGTTTTGCAAGAGCCACCGCTGTGATGTGTCTGACTCCCACCCTGTACTCCACAAGGCGTCCAGAGCCTAGCTACTTTGCACACTGCCACCTGATAGATCATGTTCTTCAGAACAAGTTTATGCTATTTCTTAAGGTATTGTCAGTGACATTGGGTTGGCACTAAGAAAAAAAATGTTCTGCAGTTTCAAACCAGAAGTAGTAATACAATGAGGGAGAAATAAAGTACAGGTCAAAAAAAAGTAATAAAGTCTGGAGGGCACTTGGAACTTTTTATTTGAACAAAGCTCTTATTAAGGAATAGTCATTTTTACATCTTAAGGGATGATCTCCAAGGATTTATTACACCATTACCTTCCAAGAAAATCTATAACTGATGTACATACTTGATTTTTTACTTTTAACTCTAAAATGTTGTTTTTTCTAATACCCTGGATCTGCCATGCAGAATCTGCAGTCCCTGAGGCAGGATGACTTCTTCCTGGGAGAAGAAAGAAGACAGGCCTTCCAGGAAGCAATTTCCAAAGCTACTGTTTTCTTTTGTTTGGTTTCTTCCCAAGTATCATAGGCTAGACACTTTGGTTTGAAGATAAGAAAAGAATCTCATTTAAAGTCTATTTCTCTAGGACAATTTCTATCTCCAGATCCCATTTCTTTCTTAAATAAACCCAATGGAAGGCGTTTCAAATGCGTCAGAGCAGAACAAGGGTATTGCAAGTCAAGGTGATTTTACAGGTAGAAGCGTATCTCCTTGCCTTTGACCATAGGAAATTCGGAATCTTCATTGGAGAAAATCTTGTCTAAATACTTAAAGTTATAATCCAAAAGTAATCAGTTCCTAGATCAGTTAATTATTTAATGCTGTCTCCCTAAACATGTTTACTTTTATTTTCGAATGCCCCTTACTCAAATGCCATATGTAAGACAATATTTATTAATTTCAAACTTCAGACCTCAATGTCTACTATCTCACCTCCTGAAAGGCTCGTGGTAATTTTACAACCAGTAATTAATGAGCGGTTTGCAACTTGACTTTGAGCACCACCCTGGGAAGCAGACTGTCTCCCAGGCAACCACCTGACACATCTGCCACAGACGCTAGAGGAAACTGTCAATGGAATCACAGTGTATGGTTTGGAATCTTTGTTTTGTGAAACTTTAAAAATACGACCTAATTCCCTTTAGTATAACTAATAACAGTAGCTGAAAGTTATTGAATGCTTACAGCTACCTAGACACTATACTAAGTATCTGACGTGCAGGACTGCATTTACTCCACATCACAATTCCACGAGACAGTTACTGTTGTTATATTCATTTTACTGATGAGAAAATTGAGGCTTAAAAGATTAAATAACTTGACCAACCACAGTCACAGGTAGGAAAACGTGCTTCTGAGAAGTGAATCCATTTAACCAACATTTACTGATCACAGACCACTCTCCACATACGCCAAGCACTGCTCCAAGGACTGAGGATACCGAGATGCCAAGATGAACAAATGGTGCTTGTCCTCAGGGTTCTTCCCATGCCTAAGGGTTTGACTTTTAAGGAAAGAAAATAAACTAAGATCACCTTTTTTTTTTCTTTTTTTAACCAATTGCTTAAAATTGACTTCTCAAGCTTAGAATATCTTCCTAAGATCGTACAGTATAAAACTAAACCTTTCAGGAGGAAAATGATTTTTAATCCCAAAAAACCTGTCATTGTTAAATTGGACTTGATTGTCTCCTTAAAAGGCAACTGAATTAACTCCATCCTGGTTTAATGGGGAAAGAACCCACATAAATCCAAACATCCTCACCCAACTGACTTTTGAAGATCTATTAATATAAAGGAAGCTGTGATCAGTTATATTAACAATGATCTTTTGATGAAGCCATTTTAAACACAGTGATAAATAGAGTACAGGGGAACGAACTGAGGGATTTTGTGGGAGGGAAGCTAGAATTAAGCAAGCTTGTCTACAACCTGATCATCAGACCAGACCTAAAGCAAATAGGCAAGGGAAAAAAGTAATCATAAACAACAGCAAGAGAAAGCAGTGTCAGCATTTTCTCTCCCAGTTACCATGCCACCAAAGGAGGCAGTATTAATCTGATGTGCAGAAAGGTCAACAGAAAATCCGAAGGTGTAGCAAGGTAACATCCTACAGAATCCCACACACTGTCATGGAAAACTCAGAAGATACACAATCTTCTAAAACAAAGTCCCTTATAATTTCTTTCCTATTTATCATTTTATAGTGTTAGGTTCTATAACACTAAGTATTTAATGGCATTATTTTGCATGGTTTTATCTTAAAAGCTTTTATAATTATTTGGCTAATCATTATTCACCTCACAGTGTAAGTCTGGGTGAAATCATTATGTTCAATTTAGTGGAGAAAAATAGAAGCTCAGAGAGATTAAGCAACTGTTCAAGGTGACCTCGAAAAATTAGTGATGGGGATAAGAATTGATCCATCTCATGAATGAAAACCACAGTTCACTGAATTATGCTGCTTCATCAGACAACTGAGCATTAAGAATAAAATAATTTGTGACATTAAAATTTTCAAATCAATGTGGCCAACAATGGATTCATAAAATCATTGAAAACTTTTAAAAAATCAATTATGACCCAGCAATTTACTCTTAAGTATGTACTCAATGGAAATGCGCATGTACATATGTTCACCATGAAGGGTCACAGTGGCATGGTTCATAATAGCCAAAGACTGAGAACTGTTAGGATATCCATCAACAGTACAATGAATAAAGCAGCTGTGGTAGTCACAAAATGGACTACTACACAGCCATGAAAACAGCAAACTATACACACACTTATGAGTGAATCTCACAAATATGATATTCGATGAAAAACACAAGGTAATACATACTGTATGATGCCATTGATATTAATATAAAGTATAAAAACAGGCAGTATAAAACCTCATGTATGAGGTTTTAAAGTCAGACTAGTGATTATCCTTTAGCAGTATAAGGTAAGGAACGGGAGGACTCATGCAGAAGGCATCTGGGAGACTGGCCCATGCTCTACATCTTGATCTGGGTGCTGCTTGCACACGTGTGTTCAGTTTGTGAGAATTCAGTGAGCGGTACACTTAAATATTTATAAATCCATCATGAACTTCCATGGAACAGAATAGAAAATCCAAATATAGACCCATAGGTCAATCAATTGATGTTCATCAAAGATGGTAAGATAATTCAATGAGGGGGGGGGAGGAGATTGTCTTTTCCAGACTAGAAAATAGAATATCCAGCCACAATAAATGAGATACCCTTATGGAAAAAAAAATAATAATAAGCCTCAACCATTACTCACATCATACACAAAAACTGACTTGAAATGATCCTAGACTTCAACAAAAACTAGATACCATTAAGAAAGGAATACTAGATACCATTAAGAAAGGAAAAGACAAGAGACAGACTGGAAGAAAATACTCACAATATATATGTCTGACAACATATTTGTATCCAGAATAAAGAACTCTTACCACTCAATCATCAAAACAAAAACAACCCAATTAAAAACTGGACACTTTACCAAAGAAGACATCACATGACCAGTAAGCACATGAAAACATGCTCAGTATCACTAATCAGTAAAATGCAAATGAAAACCACAATAAGGTACCACTCCACACTCGCTAGAATTGCTAAAATTAAAAAGATTGATAGTACTAAGTTGGTGGGGATGTGGAGTTGCTATGACTCTCGAACACTGCCTGTGGAAGTATAAAATGGAACTGTTGCTTTGGAGAACTTTTTAGTAGCCACATCTACCCTATGGCGTAGTAATTCTACTCAGGTTTTTACCTCAAGAAATGAAAACATATGTCTACAAAAACACTTATGCATGAGAGGTCATAGCAGCTTTATTCATAATGGCCAAAAACTATAACCCAGTGTCCACCCACAAGCGAATGGATAAAGAAAGGTTATGGGATAATATGTATTTGTTTTTTTGTACTTGGTGGTTGGCACACAGTTCCTAAAACCCTTGGAATCTCCAGTGATAAGAGTGTCTTTTGTATACTAATGAGATGACTTGTGGCTGACAACCCTAGATAGTTTCAGGATGGAGGCTGGTCACCAGAAAGATCAAAGTGTGATTAGGGTCTTAGACCTCCAGCAAAGAACTTGAGATTGCACTCAATCACCAATGGCTAATGATTTAATCAATCATGCCTAAAGTGAGACGTCCATAAAAATTTCTAAACAATGGGGTTTGTAGAGCTTCTGTGTTGGTGAAGCCATCGAGGTGCTGGCATGCCAAGAGCACATGGAAGCTCTGTGTCCCTTCCCCCATACCTTGCTCTACGCATCTCTTCCATTTGCCTATTCCTGAGCTGTATCTTTCATAATAAACCAGTAATCATAGGTAGCGTTTTTCTGAGTCCTGTGAGCCATTCTAGCAATTACTGAACCTGCAAAGGGAACCCCTGATTTATTTATTGGTCAGAAATAGAGTGACAACCTTTGACTTGCAACTGGCATATAAAACACGGATAGGCTTGTGGGACTGAGCCCTGTGAAGTCTGTGCTAACTCTGGGAGGTTAGTCTCAGAATTGAACTGAATTGTAGGATACCCAGTTAGTATCAGAACTGGTTTTGGTGTGAAGAAACCCCACACATTGGTGTCATCAGTGTTAAGAGCAAGAACAGTTCAATGGTATATTCACACAATGAATAAATGCAGTGAAAAGAATGAACTCCTGATACATGCAAGAACATGCACAAATCTCACAACCATTAAGAAACACTAGGAGTACATACCACATGACTGCACGTATGTGAAACTGTAGAATAGGCAAAACTAATCAATAGTAATAAAAAGCAGATCACTGGCTGAAGATGCAGGGGTGGTGTGGGAAGACAGACTGCAGAAGGTCAAGAGGGACTTTCTGCAGTGATGGGAATGTTCTGTATCTCGACCAGGGTGGTGGTTACATGAGGGTCATACATTTGTCAAAACCCACTGAACTACACTTAAAATGAGTGCATAGGTAAATTATACTTCAATAAAGTTGATTTAAAAAGTTAAAAAAAAAAACATGTTCTGTACAAGAATATATAATGTCATGGGATAATAATTAGCATATTCAGTTTTTAAAAAAAAAAAGTTTCATTTCTAATATTCTCCATTAAAAGGAAAGGGGGCTTTATGGAGAAATGGCCGATTCTAGGACTAGGACAGGAGATATACAAGATGAGCATCTCGTAGACAAGGATCTTCATTACAGAAGGTGATGAAGGCTCACAAAGAGAAACCCCACCACATGGCTGGGGGCGGGGGGTATGGCAAAGGGGCACAGGGGCCAACTGACAGAGCCCCCAGTGGCCAAAGCTGGAATATTCTGAGCAGTAAAGCAAAGCAGTACTGGGTTAGACCCCAAACTAAAGAAATCAATATCCATGAGTCCATACTGATATTAATGACTGAGTAAATTAATAACGGGGAAGAAGAGACGAATCTAATGTGAGAAGAACTCCACATAAATGATGAAGATGCTCCACCCTAAAGGAGGGGCAGCACGCTCCCCGGTCCCTGTGTGGGCTGCGCACAGCCACTTCCTTCCAAAGAGACAGTGGAGAAACCTCGCACTACCTCAGCCAGGTGATCAAGGTGAACGTCACCAGTGACAAGTCATGTTGATGGTGTGTATTAATACTTTCGATGTTATGTTATGAGAATGGCATTTTACCTCTCTGATCTTCCTCTGCAAGATGCAGAAGCCCAGCCTAATCATGAGACAAGCTCAGAAAGATTCCATCTGAGGAACATTCTACAAAATACCTCATCAGTACTTCTCAAAACTGTCACGGTCAAAAGCAAGGAAAGTCTGAGAAACTGTCACAGCCAAGAGGAGCCTTAGGAGGCATGACACCCAAATGTAAGGTTACACCCAGGACAGGATCCTGGAACAGAAGAAGTCACTGGGTAAAAACTAAGGAAATCTGAGACTGTGGACTTCAGTTAATAACAATGTATTAATATCGGTTCACTAATTGTAACAAATATCCGATGTTAATAATTGGGGAAACTGTGCGAATGTGTGTGTGTATTGGTGGGGCATAATATGGGAACTCCATACTGTCTTTGCAATAATTCTATAAATCTAAAATTGTTCTAAAAGATAAGGTCTATTAATAAAAATCAAAACAAAAAAGGTCACAAAATAGTAGGTACAATATGACCCCTTTTGTGGCAAAATTGTGTGCGTGTGTGTGTGTGTGTGTGTGTGTGATAATAAGTATTTAAAAGTCTGGAATGATACGAACTAATATGATATAATTTATTTCCTTCTTTTTGCTTGGCTGTAACCTTAAAATTTTCTACAAAGAATGATTATATGAAAAACATTTATGAGGCAAAATAAAATCTTACTTTTTAAATTAAAATCTTAGTGACTTTGTACAAAAGATTGTAATGGCAGCAGCGAGGGTTCTTAATCCACTTCCCAGCACAGTCGCTGATGCTACATCTGCTTCCACTTTCTGTCCTTTGTCACATTATTAATATGTCATTTGTGATTTTTACCATCAGGCAACTCAAAAGGGCTGGACATGACATTTTTACAGGTTGGTATATAAATACGTTAGAGGACACAGGAGCTAAATTAAAAAGAAACGTCACTAAAGCGAGTAACAGCATAAAAGTTTAAAGCTTTGAAGACTGTCCCGAGGACAAAATTTTTCAAAAATTAATTCAAAAACAAAATAGTTTTCAAAGAGCCCTGAAAGCCTTTATTCTACCACTCTGCTAATTGCTTTGCTATCTGAAATCTTGTGGCTTTTCATTTCTTTATTTAAAAAAAACAGCAGCACCAAATTGATAACTTAATTTCACACTTCCAACTTGAATAAAACTGACAGATTATTAGGTCTCGAGACTGACAGACTGAACACATGCACAAGACCAATAGGAATAACAGAATAGATATTTAAAGATAAAAATAAACATGCTCACAAATTAAAAGAAATCCCTAAAAGATGGAAAGCAAACGAGGCGGCAGCTGCGACTGCGGAAGGTGGAACCAACACTTGTGGCATTCCCGGGTGGGGAGTCGGGAAGTTGAGGTCTAGGAGGGGCCCCTAGACTGATGACAGGCCACTAGAGTGGTGACTCAGAGCATGTGAGCTGCCATAGCAAGCGCAGTTGCTTAGCCATGCCCACCACCAAGTTGGGGGCAGTGACCTGGGACCAGGTCTGCCTCCAGCTGCAACAGTGGGTATGGAAGCTCAGTTCTGGGACACAGGGCAGTGTTCTGGGCAAGTGACAGGTGAGTGAAGAAGAGTTTGTCCTGTAAGAAGAATACCAGCCCCGTCTGCAGCATACCTCTATCTCATCTCTAAGTTCTCCTTGACTGAGAAGCAGGAAATCCCAGCTGTAAGAACAAACACAGAGAACTAAGAATCACTAAATGTTTACAGGAAGTCACATCATGAAAGAAAAAAACAGGCCAGGCACGGTGGCTCATGCCTGTAATCCTAGCACTCTGGGAGGCTGAGCGGGGAGGATCGCTTGAGTTCAGGAGTTTGGGGTTGCTGTGAGCTATGATCACACCACTGCACTCCAGCCTGGGTGACAGAGCAAGACTCTGTCTCCAAAAAAAAAAAAAAAAAAAAAAAAAAAAAAAAAAAAAAAAAAAAAAAAAAAAAAAAAAAAAAAAATTAAGAAGGAAAGAAAAAAAAATAAACTCAATAAAAGTATTCTTCTCCCAGAACAGAGGATACACATTCTTTACAAACACATATGTAATTTGGAAAATCTGACTACATACTAAGCTACAAAGAAAACTTTAACAAATCTCTCAAATTGATAAACAATCTTCATTCGTTCGGTAAATATGATTTTGAAAATCCGCACCAAATATGTATCCTAAATAAATCCACATATCTGGACATTTTAAAACAGTTTTAAACAACTCTTGAATTAAAGAGAAAGTTAAAGTGGAAATGAGAATATTTAGAATCGAATGAAAACAAAAATATGCTATATTAAAATGGAAAGACTTAAATTCATTCATTAAAAAACCCAGAAAGACTGGAAATAAACTATGCTTCCAACTCAAGAAGGATGAATAAATAAAATAAATCCAGATAAAGCAGGAATAAGGAATTAATAAAGATAATAACACACAAAAAGAAAAAAGGATAATTGTCAATAAAACCAGAAACCAGTTCTTTTAAAAGATGAGTTTAAAAGAAAAGAACCTTTGTAAATAAGCTCAAGAAAAAAGAAAGAATGTACAAATACCCCACATGAAGACAAAAGGAGGAGATAAAATCGCAAGAAGAAACTTTACAAATCGTAAGAGTACACTACAGGCATAACTTTAAACCAATGGCTAGAATGAGAGATTTTTTTTAGGAACATATAAATTGCCCATAATTGGCCCAATAAGTAGTAAAACTCTGACCGACAACCATAGACGTTGAAATGGTAATTGAAAATGTGCCAGAAACAAGGCACTGAACCCAGTTTTATAGGAAAATTTTATCAAGATTTCAAAGTATAAATTAATCTCACCTTATGAAGAAAAGTAGTAAGAGAAGCTACCCCAACTGAGTTGATGAGGCTGACACTGAAACCGGGAATCTCCAACAAAAGAAAGAAAAATCACAGGGTGTGGTAAATTCCCACAGGGGTCCCAATATTTGGTTTTCCTCTCCTTCCAGGCGAGTGGAAGACTATACTTCCCAGATGTCTTGCAGTTAGCTGGGACCATGTGACTGCAGTGCTTTTAGCAAAAGTGCTGTGTGTCACTTCTGGGCCATCGTATAGGATAGCAGGTAAGGCCTCTCCCGGCCTCCCTGAAGCCTGAAGCCACCACTTGGGATGGTGGAACGGCAGATCCTCTGTCAGCCTTGATATGTGAATGACCATGTGGAAAACAGCCCCCACTGACCTACAACGAACATGTGCAAAAGTTAAATCATGGGGTAGGGGGTCGGGGAACAGTGCAGGGGAAACACCAGCCGTGGAACTGGTGGACGAGGGGCCCTTTAGCTTGACATTTTCGTCTTTCCCCGGTGTTTGGTCTTCCTACAAGGAGAATGCATTTGTATCTTGCTTCTTAATTAAAAATAATTCTCATCGGTCCAAGAACAGAGCAAAGAAAAAGAGAATAGACAGAGAGGAGAGGGAAGAAGGTTAAGAAGGAGGGAAAGGACAGAAATTCTTCTAAAATTTAAGATCTGGAGAAAAATCTCACAGTATTTGTACAATCTTGGATTGGAAGCACTCTTGAAATGACCCTTTTAATAGATATGAGACAGTCTTAACTATGTATTAGCACTTCCCCCACACCTCCAGGGTTATCTTCTTTTTAAACTAGGGGGAAAATAAACATGATAGATGTATTTTTAAAGAAAAGTTTCTTGGTTTGGTTCTGTAGGAAGCAATGTCCCCAGTATGGACAGAAATGTCTAGAGGTAGATTTAATAATTATTAACTATAAAACTAACAATAATAATTGCTAATATTTATTGAGAGCTTATTATTTATCAAAAACTATTAATAGTACTTTGCAGACCGTATTATACCTAACACAACAGATGAGGGCGCCAAGGCTGGTGAGATTGAGTTACTTGCCCAAGACCACACAACTTGTGAGAGGAAAACCTTGAGCCTGTCTGACTCTGGGCCCAAGCTCTACACCGTACTCGATACTGTTTTTGAAAAGGTATAATTATGGTGACACATTGACATACAACATAAGGGAGCCAGAATGCCCTAGAGAAACATATTTTTAAAAAAGCAAACAAGTATGACTTAAAAAAATAAAAAGGGAGCTCTGCTAGGTCCTGCCTCTAACTAGAGAATGAAAAAAATTGTAAAGCAGTGGTATCTCATTAAATATACATTTTTAAATATAACAGCTTAAGATATAATTCAAAACTATAAAACTCATTTTTAAAGTGTAAAATTCAATGGTTTTCGATATATTCACAGAGGTGTATAACCATCACCACCATCTAATTTCACAACATTTTCATAATCCCCAAAAGAAGCCCCAAACCCATATCAGCTGTTCAGTATTTCCCCCTTTCCCCCAGCCCCTGGCAACCACTAATCTACTTTCTGTCTCTGTGTAATTGCCTATTCTGGATATTTCATGTAAACAGAACCATACAGTATGTGATCTTTTATGGCTGGCTTCTTTCACTTAGCATAATATTTTCAAGGTTTATTTATGGTGTGGCATGTATCAGAATTTTAATCCTTTTTGTTGCCAAATAAGATTTCATTATATCGATATACCACATTTTGTTTATCCATTCGTCAGATGATGGACGTTTCAGTTATAACCATGTTTTGGCTACAGTGAATGATGCTGCTAATGAACATTCATGTCACAAGGTTTTGTGCAGACATATATTTAATTCCGCCTAGAGCTAGAATTGCTAGGTCACATGGTTACTCTATGCTCAAGACTTTGGAAAACTGTCAAACTGCTTTCCAAAGTGGCTGCACAATTTTACATTCTCATCAGCAATACACAAAGTTTACAATTTCTCCACATTCTCATCACCACTTCTTATTATCTTTTTTATTTTAGCCATCCTAGTGGATATAAGTGGTTTCTCATTATGGTTTTGATTTGCATGTCTCTGATGACTCTGATGTTGAGCATCTTTTCATGTGCTCATTGGCCACTGGTACACCTCCTTTGGAGAAATGATTCTGTTCTTCAGATTCTATGCCCATTGTTTTTAATTGAATTACTTGTTTTTTCATTGTGGAGTTGTAAGAGTTCTTTACATATTCTGGATACAAGATCCTCATCAAACATATAATTTGCAAATATTTTCTCCCACTCTGTGGGTTATCTTTTCATTTTCTTCAGGTGTCCCCTGAAGCACAAAAGCTTTCACTTATTTTTTTTTTTAAGAGACATGGTCCTACTCTGTCACCTACCCAGGCCGGAGTGCAGTGGCAAGATCATAGCTCACTGTAATCTCAGCTCAAGCAATCCTCCTGCCTCAACTTCCTCAAAGTGCTGGGATTATAGGCATGGGCCACAGTTGCCCAGCCAAAAGCTTTTAATTTTGATGAAATCAAATTTATCTATTTTTTTTCTTTTCTTGCTTGTACTTTTGTTGTTGTATCTAAGATTTCGTGCCTGGTCCAAAGTCTCAAAGATTTACTCCTATGTTTTCTCCTAAGAGTTTTATAGTTTTAACTCTTATATAGAGATCTGTGACCTATTTTGAGTTAATTTTGGATACAGTTTGAGGTAGGGGTCCAACTTCATTCTTTTGCATACAGATATCCAGTTGTCCCAGCACCATTTGTTGAAAAGACTATTTTTTCCCCTACTGAATTATTAATGTCTCATCATCACTGTTGAAAATCAACTGACCATAAACTTAAGGGCTTATTTCGGGATTCTGAATTCTATTCCACCGATCTCTGTATCTATCCTATTGCACCAATCTATCTGAATTACCTTAGCTTTGTAGCAAGTTTTGAAATTGGGACACACTAGTCTCCAACTTTGTTCTTGTTTTTTCAAGATTGTTTTGGCTATTCTAGATCTCTTGTATTTCCATATGAATTGTAATCAGCTTGTCAAATTCTGCAAAAAAACCAAACAAATCCAAAAAACAAACAAAAAACAAACCTCCTGGGTTTTGATAGGTACTGTGCTGCATCTGTAGATCAGTTTAGAGAGCACTGCCATCTTAACAATATTAAGTCTTTCAATCCAGGAACATGGGCTTTCTATTTATTTAGGTCTTCTTTAATTTCTTTCCACAATGTTTTAGTATCATAGTTTTTAGTGTAAAAGTCTTGTACTTCTTTTGTTCAATTTATTCCTAAGTATTAGTTCTTTCTGATGTTATTTGAAATTGATTTTTAAAATTTTTTTTCAGTCAAGTAGGGGTTGCATAGGATAGTGAGGGGATAGAGAATGACAGGACTTGGGGTGACAGCTAAGGGACACAGGGCTCCTTTTTGGGGTGATGAAAATGTTCTATAATTGATTGTGGTGATGGCTGCACAACTCTGAATATAAAACCACTGAATGGTACACGTAAAAGGGTGAATTTTATAGTACATGAATTATCTCAATAAAGATGTTACCAAACAAAAGAGAGAACCTTATTGAATAGATGAAACGAACTCTTAGCATTCTGTACTCTGTTTCATTTTCCTCAATAAGAAAGTTCCATTTTCTCAGGCCAATGTCAAAAAGACATGTTTAGACACTAGTGATTTACTTGGAAACATTAACTCCTGTTAAATTAGTCTGAAACCAAGTTTGATATGATTGCCATAATATTAAACTAGGGGAAGAAAAAACACAAACCTCTGCTGTTTACTTTTGTAAATTATTACATGGAATGTCGATCAAGTACCTTTGGCTTGACAAATAAATAACCTACCCATTAAACAAACCAGCTGAAGTCTTGGGCAATGATTTCAAAATAACTGAAATAGTCTCTCAGCTAAAATGCCTGCTTCATGTGTTGATTCAAATACAAACTATTCTTATAATTCCACATTATCAAAATCCTTCTTGATTTTTAAAAAATCACCACTGCCTACAAACTGCTCTCTGGAATTCAAAGCACAAAACTCAATTTCTCGGCCAGGCGCGGTGGCTCATGCCTGTAATCCTAGCACTCTGGGAGGCCGAGGCGGGCGGATCGTCCTGAGCTCAGGAGTTCGAGACCAGCCTGAGCACGAGCGAGACCCCGTCTCTACCAAAAATACAAAGAAATTAATCGGACAGCTAAAAATATATATAGAAAAAATTAGCCGGGCATGGCGGCGCATGCCTGTAGTCCCAGCTACTCGGGAGGCTGAAACAGTAGGATTGCTCGAGACCGGGAGTTTGAGGTTGCTGTGAGCTAGGCTGACACCACAGCACTCACCCCAGGCAAGAGAGTGAAACTCTGTCTCAAAAAAAAAAAAACTCAATTTCTCTTGCTCTACTTACCAACTTTATCATCCAAATACGATTTATTTAATAGTTCACAGACCATAGTGAAGCAATTTTTACCTCAGGGCCTTTCTTTGTGTTGCATGTTGTCCCCTTTCTATGACATCTAAGCAGTATTTCTTGAGCTAGAATGTGGACTCAACAATAGTACACAGCATATAGTAGGCACTCAATCAATATTTGCTGAAGAGCTCTACTTGTTATTTATGCTAGACACTGTGCTGAGCACCTCACCTATGTTACCTCCTGTTTTATGTCCACGAACCCTATGAAGAAATCAAGGGTCTGAGAGGTTACTTATCCAAGGCTGCTCACACTGATCCACTGTCTGCTGACTGAAATCCTGTTCATTCTTCAGGTTGCAGCTCAAATCCTATCTCCTCCCTCATTTCTAGGCCAATAATGATTTCTCCTTTCTCTAAACTGCTGAAGTCCTTCCTCCCTTTGACATGTAAATGCATACTACCTTAAATGATTTTTTTAAGTAGTCTTCATGTCTTAGAGCAGTTTTAGGTTCACAGGGAAATTGAGCAGAAGACACAAAGAGTTCCCACATACCCACTGCTCCACACACGCACAGCTTCCCCCACTATCAACATCACACACCAGAGTGCAGCATTTGTTATAATCCATGAACCTACACTGACACATCAATATCATGCAAAGTCCATAGTTTACATTAGGGTTCATTCTCGGTGTTGCATATTCTATGGGTTTTGATGAATGTATGATAACATGTAGCCACCCTTATACCATCATACAAAATAGTCTGACTGCCCTAAAACTCCTCGGTGCTCTGCCTGTTCATCCCTCCTTCCCCCTGAAACCCTTGACAACCACTGATCTTTTAACTGTCTCTACAGTTTTGCCTTTTCCAGAATGTCATATAGCTGGAATCATATAGTATGTAGCCTTTTCAGATTGATTCTTTTCACTTAGAATTCTTACAAATCAGCAATAAAAACACAAATAACCCAATCAAAATATGGGCAATGGATCTGAAAAGACATTTCTCCAAAGAAGATATACAAATGGCCAATAAACTCAGAAAAGATGGCAACATCATTAGCCATCAGATAGATGCAAATCAAAACTACAGGGAAATACCACTTTACACCCACAATAGTTAAAATTTAAAAAATGGATAAATGCAAAGGCAAGGATGTGGAGAAACCAGAACACTCATACATTGTTGGTGGGGATGTAAAATGGTGTAGTCGCTTTGGAAAACAGTTTGGCAGTTCCTCAAAATGTTGAACGTAGAGTTTGCATATGACCCAGCCATTCTACCTCTATGTAGAATACCCAAGTGAATTGAAAATATATGGCCAAACAAAATCTTGTACATGCATGTTCATAGCAGATCATTCATAATAGCAAAAATGTAGAAACAACCCAAAAGTCTTTCATCTGGTGCATGGATAAACAAAATGTGGCAAATCCATACAATGGAATATTATTCAGAATGAAGTACCAATCCATGCTACAATGTGGATACACTCTGAACATACTGTGCTAAGTGAAAGTATTTAGATATAAAGGACCACATATTGCAAAATTCCATTTATAGGAAATGTCCAGAGTAGGCAAATCTGTAAAGACAAAGTAGATTAGTGGTTACCAGGGGCTGAGAATAAGAATAGGGTGTGACTGCTAACATATATAGGGTTTCTTTCTGGGGTGATGAAAATATTCTGAAATTACAAGGTGATGGTGTACAACTCTGTGAATATATTAAAAATACTAAATTGTACAATTTAAAGGGTGAACTTTATAGTATGATAATTATATTTCAATAAAAAAAGAAATGCAATAGTGATTTGAAGACTAATATAAGTGGTATTTATTTCTTAGAAGTATTTGTCAGTCTTAATGTTATCTTATTAGGGGGCTATAAGTCAGTGTTTAAAATGCCATCCCATGTGGAATAACAGGTGTTAAATAAATTCTTTAAACAGGAATAAAAAGACAATGGGCACCTATTATAAAAGGAATATAAAATATAGTGTATGCCCTTAAGAGTTTACAGTTTAGCTAGACAGATAAAAATGCGTCAATAAGAAAACCAAAAAATAGTGCAAAGCAGATCACTTTTGCTAATTGCATTCAATGACTTCTCGGGCCCTATCAATTCATCTTTTGTCCTACCCTTTAAGTCTATTCTTTCCAGTCCCGCTGCTCAGTTCCAGGCAACTCTTATCTCAAGTCTGGATTATTACAATAGGCTCTGGCATCTCTTTTCTCTAATTCATTTTAATCATGAAATAATTATTTGTTGGATAAATGAATAAAACGCTCTTCATTATATAACCCCACACACATAAACCTCTGAGCTCAGTACCACTTACAAAATAAAATATGAATTTCTTTAAAATATATATATAAACCCCTAGCATCTAGCACTTAAAACTTTCATAACCCTAACCCACTCCCTTTCTGGTCTTAGTCCATCATCCCCTCCAGTCAGACTGTGCCTCACACATTTTTTTTTATGTGCTCCTTTGCTCAAGACCCTCCGCCTCCTATAGCCCCAGCCAGATCTCTGCTTCCAGGCCAGGTTCCAGTCTCCCTTTTTCCATCATCTGTCATCTGTCTGTTGCTACCTTGTAAAGTTACTTCCATCTTTTATTAGCTTCTTAGATAACTCTCTGAACGGATTTTAAACTCATTGAAAGTAGGGTCCATGCTGGGGGTAAATCTAAGACAAGACTGACACAGCGAATCAAATTTCACCATGAGCTGTACCGGCAGATTACAAGAATTCAGAGAAGCAGAATGTCACTGCAGGGAAGATTAGGAAAGTTTTTTGTTGTGTTGTGGTTTTTGTTTGTTCTGAGTTTCAAAGGTTTGGATACATCGAGAGAATGTATTGTCAAGAATGAGAGGGACAGGCTAGGGGAGCACAGCACATGCCTGGGTCCATGTGTCAATGGCTTAAATGCCTTAGCTTGGATCTAGACACGGATACAAATTCAATCTTTAAAATACAGTTGGTTTCAAAATGCTACTCTATTCATAAAAAAAGCATTGGAAAGTAAATCGTACCAGCACAGTCAGAAGTCTAAGCTTTCAGCCTGTTACCTCACCTATAATAAGATCTTGGGCTAACTTTTCTGCAAACCCACCTCCATGGATCTTCTACCATTCTACTATTTTCTGATCACTTAATTTAAACCTCCAATTAGATAGTATGAGAGGGGGGTACAAAGAGGCTCAATCTTCATACTAATGACAATATCGCAAATGCTCAAAGCATGTATAGCCTGCATATGACAGCATTTAAAAGAAAAGGACTTATTTCCTGGGGGGGGAAACCATGAATTTATGAAGACTGGCAACTGTAGAAAAACACAGTTTCATGAAGATGAATTAGTAAAAGTCAGTTGGTGTCAGTCAAAAAGTCAGTCAAAAGGATGGTGAGAAAATAGGTGGATAACTGTTGATGCTTCTCAAGTGCACTACTTTTCTCCAGCAGAAGCTACACACAAACGCTGTGACAAAAAGTGTTTGTCTTCTGTGGCCTAGAGCAGGTGGCCCAAGGTACTGGGTATAATCTAAGGTGTTTGGAGAAGGATGCATTAAACAAAGCTCTTTAGAAATGGATCCTCTACTAACTGACCATGATCAAACAATCATAGTGGTCCAACAAGTTGATCACAGGTTGAGAGCTGTAAACTTGCCTCTTCCTTTCCCCTACACCTTACAGGACAGCAGGGTAGAGGTAGGGACATCTTGCATTAGAATCCCCTTGCCTCTTCCTGCCACACAAACCCATACCCCCTTACAGTCGACTTCCCTATCCCAGCAGAGGGACAGAGAAGGAGAGAGGGGAAAGGAGGGGGAGGGGGTGAAGAGGAGAGAGAGAGAGAATGCATTACATTTTAGAGAAAAATATATATATAATTAACAATCTCTGCCTTCTGTTCTAAAATATTAAATATCTCCACATTTATCATTAAATGATCAATTTGTACTAGGGGAAAAAACTAGTATGAGCAAGCTGTTGGAGTTCCTGTATGTAAATTCAACTTTCCTTTCCAACCACCAATAAAAAAATGTTCAACAAAGTTAATACTTTGATATTAGAATCTTTTTCTTAAAATTCAGAGGCAATGATAACTTCTATATAACATTACTTTCACTGCCCTACCCACAAGGTTATACTGCAAACTTTAAAATGCTGCACATACAGAACCTGCAAGGGTTTAACCCTACGAAGTTGTACGAGTCTCAAAGAGACAGTTATGCTCTAGTTGGCAAACTGCTGCCTGTGTTTGTAAATAAAGTTTTATTGGAACACAGCCATGCTCATCAGTTTACTTAGTATTTATGGGCTACAACAGCAAGGCTGAGTAGTTGCAATAGCGGCCGCATGGCCAGCAAAGCATAAAATATTTACTATCAGGGCCTTTCGGAAGTTTGCCATCCCCTGCTTCAGATGTATGGTAGTAGTGACTATATATACGCAATGTCAGTGGACAAACTTGTTGGGGACCCATGAAAGTTAGAAAACACTACCCTGGATTTTGACTACTTATTCATTTATTTACATGGATTTGAAACACACACAATTTGGTAAAATTCATGCAATGCATACCCATCAAATTTGAACCAGATGTAAGAAATAACCATTCCACAAGAACACCATGAAGCATTCCTCTCAAACTGCTATGTTGTAGTCTACTGAAAAATATTTGCAGAATAGCAAGTAGAAAATGATAGAAAATTTCCATGTGTCTCTCAGGGTTTGGGCATTCACAACACTCTGCTCAGCTTGGCTCAGAAAAATCTCTGTGCAATGGTTGAGAGAGGAGAAGGGAAAGGGCCTTTGTGAGGCCTTTATTTACCCAAAAGGCCAGGCTCAGGGCTGCATGAGAAATGGGATGGTTCTCTCCACCTACAAACACTGACTGTAAGTATAAGAAGCCCTTCTCCAAAACCACCCAAAGAAAGGACCCAGCTCTGGACTAAGACTTGAATAAAAACACCATTCTTATGCCAGTCATTCGGAGTACTTGAGAAACAAAGAGTTTTCACAAAATGCTAACTTTCCTATGGATGTGAGGACAAAAAGGTCAGAAACACACATAGGAAAGCAATTATCAGTACTATTTTTACAAGTCCAGTTTTGGACAGCTACAAGGATAACCAACAGAAGAATCTGATACCAAGGAGTCTCACTCACATTCATTACCTCCCTCAAATACAAAACATTCCTTGCCCAGGTCCTCTTTCTAGCCGGTCCCTAGCTAAAGCCTCTATTCTCTTTCCAGCCCCCCTGGCTTCTACCCCAGTCCAATAAGTTAATTAATTGTTTTATGTCTTTGCATCCCAAGACTGGTCACTTGGATCACTCTGCCCTAATTTCTCCAACTCTGGGCAGCGAGTATAACCTCCTTCCCCCAACCATGCATCACTCTCTCCCTAACCACCTTCTGCCCTCACCTGGGTGTGTAAGTCCAACTTGATCATCTGGGACCTGAAGCCACATATATAATCCTTCTTCACTACACCAGGCCAAAAGATGTGCATGGAAATCATCAAGTCCTGGGTTCAAACTCCAGTTCGACTATTTACCACCAAACGGGTGATGGGGCAAATTACTCAACCTCTCTGGACCTTAATTTTCTCATCTGTGCCATATAGAAAATAATTCTTGCTTTTCAGAGTTATTGTAAGCATCGGAATAGGTACTCAACAAAGACAGCTATTACTTTTAACTTGTCTTAATGATTACTACTAACACCAACACCACTTATCAAACACTCAAATGCCTGGCCATGTGATAGCCTCATTACTCATTTAAACTTTATTTATTAATATTCACAAACTTCTGTTGTATGTAATATTTAGCCCCATTTTATAAAATGGAAACAGAGAGAGAGGTTAAGTAACTCGCTTAACACACCTAGGAAGTGGGGAAATCAGGATTCCAATCCTAGTCTTTCAAGTATGGTTGATCCTCATTATTCGTGGATTCTGTATTTGTGAACTCATCTACTTGCTAAAATGTATTTGTAACCCCAAAATCAATACTTGTGGCACTTCCCTGGTCACTCACAGATGTGTGCAGAACAGCAAAAATTGAGTCACCCAAAGTGCATATTCCCAGCTGAGGTCAAACAAGCAACGCTATGCCTTCTGGTTTCAGCCTCATACTGTAAACAAATGGTCTTTCCATGGTCTACTCAGTGCCGTGTTTTTCACGTTTGTGCTTTGTTTTAGCAATTTTGCTGTTTAAAATGGCCCTCAAACACAGAGCTGAAGTGCTGTCTAGTGTTCCTAAGCACAAGACTGTGTGTGATGTGCCTTGCAGAGAAAATACACATGTTAGATAAATTTTGTTCAGGCATGAGTGATAGTGCTGTTAGCCGTGAGTTCAATCACTGTTAACAAATCAACAATACACAGGAAATAAGGTGTCTTTAAACAGAAGCATACAGAAGACAAGGTTATGCATTAATCAGTTGACAAAAGTGTTCTGACTGGAGGCTCACAGGACCCTAACCCCGTGTTTCCCTAGGAACAACGATTCAGGATTTGCTAACAGTGTGTGTGGCGATTTTACAGAACTTATCTACTGTGAATAACAGGAATCGACTGTATAAGTCGTCTTTCCGCTAAGACTGTCAGGGCTGGTATTCTCCACACCTCAAGTACTGTACACAGGCTCACGCTAGCCAGCAGTTTTCACTCTCGTACCTAGACCACACGACCCATGAGACACACTGATGGGGGCAGGGGTGGGGGGAGTAGAGAGTACATGTGACATTCCAATCATCTCAAAACCCTGGGAAGAGAGAATGCACACTAAAAACACATACTGTTCCTCTTCCCTCCTTCCTACTTCCAGAATTATAAGAAGGTTTGGTGTTCTCTGAAATTGTTATATTTAGGAAATGGTTCCCAAAAACTGAATTGCAAATTAATTAATCAAATTAAAAGCTGCCTTCAGTCTGGCATTCTTTTTTTTTTTTTTTTTTTTGAGACAGAGTCTTACTCTCTTACTCTGTCCCCCAGGCTAAAGTGCAGTGGCATCATCACAGTTCACTGCAACCTCCAACTCCTGGGTTCAAGCGATCCTCCCACCTCAGCCTCCTGAGTAGCTTGGACTACAGGTGCGTGCCACTATGCCCGGTTCATTTTTCTATTTTTAGTAGAGACGGGCTCTAGCTCTTGCTCAGGCTGGTCTTGAACTCCTGAGCTCAAGCAATCCTCCCACCTTGGCCTCCCAGAGTGCTAGGATTACAGGCGTGAGCCACCATGCCCAGCCTGGCATTCTTGATAATTGTCAAATTTCCTTTCCTCCCTTTTCAAAGGTACTCTCCTCCTCTGCTTTCAGCTCTAGCTACACAAATGAGGTGAGAATATGGAAAAGAATTATCACCATACTGAACTCTGTCCTAGAAAATAAAGAGTCTCCTAAAATTTACTGCCAAAAATTCAATAAAATGCAACAAAGCAACCCTATAATGATATTAAGTTATTGCTAAATTGCCAGAGCCCTATAGAAATGGCAACCAGTCCTAAGCAATTTTTGCTGTTTTATGCCTAAAATTTTCATGGAAAAAATCATTTTATGCTAAGCTAAATAGAGTTTATAACTTCTTTTCTCTTCATATAAAGGGTTGGGCTTTAAGAGACTTTCCTTATTTAGAAAAATTAACCTACTGCAAAGTATGTCACTCTGTATATGTACTTTTCTGTATGTATATTTCAATTAACAAAAACGATATACCCTAGGTTGAACTGAGATAGGAAGCCAAATCTTCAATTATGAATTGATTACAAGTAAATTTCCTACAATAAAAAGCTTTACAGTCTAAATATTAAAGATTTGATACTTTCTATGTTATATTAATTTGAATTTTCAAAAATAAATAATGAAAGTCAAATAGTTTCATTAATAGCTCAGTTGAAATTTATGTACAAGATTAATAAAACCAAAAGCAATGAAAAGATAAAAATCATTTGAAACCATGTGTATGTATATATGTACATAATCATATATACACACACTATATAGTCTCAAAATTAATTGGTAATTAATTAATTACCAATTAATTAATTAATTGGTACCTAAAAGTAACCTTAAATATTTCAGGGACGCAAACCAAAATTATTAGAAATACAATTAGGATCAAACTAAACATTCATAAATAACCCCTTTTGCAAGAAAGGAAATCAATAGGAACAATGAATAGCTTTATATATGATAAAGAGAATGTGTCTCCCATTAATTGAAAAACATTGTTAAAACAGAACAAGTTTAGGGCAATACAGAAATATATATCAACTTAATTTTTAAATAACTCCACAGGTAATTTTAAATATACAGCTCTAACTTCATAAATTTGAAGTCACTTGAATTTATCACAAGCACAGGAGACTAACAAGTAAATTCGAGGAGTGCAAAAGGGAATTCAATTCAATTCGAATGCCATCTGTTCCATTATGTGTTTCTGCAACATAGATGAGCACATGTTTGATTGGGAAGTGGTAATGATGTCAATATGGCATGGAAGTCACATTGATTCATTTGAGAGTTTCCTAAGCAAAGAAGTGGAGGGAGTGGAATAAAAATCTTAGGCAAGAAAGGAAAAAAACCCTCACCTAACTTGGCCTTAGCAAGAAGCTGTGCTTTCAGAATGCTGTCGAAGAGCCTGCAGCTGGGTCTCACTCCCCAGAAGGGCGTACCCACTGCCAGGCAGAGGCTCCCTCAGCTTGGCTAGTTACGCTGGCTCCCATCGATGGCCACTATAACAGAAGTGCCACCCAGAAGTGCCACCGGCTCACAGCTTCACTTCTGTTTGCATTGTCTCATATCCACTACCCCTGTACCAATCCAAGCATCGCCAGAATTTCCACTTTGCTGTTTTTTTGCATATTTTTAGTATTCATTTTAGCAACATCCAGCCACACTGAGATGCCTGCCTGGGTCCAGGTAATCTCTTGAGGTACCAATTATTGGTTTTGCTAGTAGTTATCAAGTTGCACTGATTTTGAGAGATCTATTGTACTCTTACTTTTCCCACAAGATATTTAGTAGTTTCAGGGCACTATAGTGCAGAATGCAAGGTTTTTCAGGAAATAAATATAAATATTCCATTATAGCAGATATACCTAAAAATATTTATCAAGTGCTACCTACTATGTACAGGCAATGGGCTAGGTACTTAAATTTAAGGACCTAAGAGAATATGTTTTCTTAAAGATCTCAATTTAGCCATGGGAGGAGATGAGTAATGAGCACTTAGTTGCTAGGGCTGTTATAACAAAGTACCACCTACTGAGTGGCTTAAACAACAGAAAGGTATTGTCTCACAGTTCTGAAGGCTAGAAGTTCAAGATCAGTACCTGAACCTGGAGAAAACCCAGAAGTCCAGCTGCTTTTGCCCTGGGGTCATTTGCTAAGAGATGTCCTTTTAGGGTTTGGAGGATGAGGGCTGGAATCCTTTAACTGTCAAGATGGGGTCCTGGTGAATTCTCTCTCAGTTGGGGCTAGCACTCAAAAGGGTAGCACCCTGGGGGTGAAAGTTCAGGCAGTAGCCAGGCTTCACATCAGCTGGGTGACCAAGAAAATCTCAGCCTTGATTCTGGACTTCTATGAACAACTTTCAAATACAAATGACCAGCATACCTAAACCACTGACCAGGCTCTAGGTGGCCACTTGGTAGAATACAGGTAGGTTGGGCACAAATGGCACAACAAGGGTTTTGAAAACAGAACTGACATTGAAACCACAACCCACAGAAGGCTGGTTAGAACACATGCCCTAAACTCAACCAGGACAATGCCTGCTAAAACAAATACATCAATATTCTCCACAGTATTTACACAAGACACAGAGTTTCATAACATAATAATCAAAATATCAAGGATATAATCCAAAATTATTCAGCATACGAAGAATCAGGGAAATCACAACTCATGTGGGGAGAAAAAGATTTACCATGCAAACTCTATTCATAAGAAAGCTTAAATGGCTACATTAATATTAGAGAGAGTAAACTTCAGAGAAAGAAAATTACTGAGGCAGGAGGAGTTCAAGTCCAGCCGGGGCAACATGGTGAGATCCCATCTTTTAAAAAAAATTAAACTAATATAAAAAAGGACATTATACAATAACATTTTTAAAGGGTCAATTCACCAACAAGATATAACAATCCTGGATGCGTATGCACCTAACATTGCATCAAAATCCATAAAGCCAAAACTGACAGAATTGAAAGAGAAATAGACAAATCTAAAATTACAGCTGGAGATGTGAAAACTATAGTCAGTAGTCAACAGAGCTAGCAGACAGTCAGCAAGGATACACAGAAGAACTGAATGTCATTAACAAGTTGGATCAAATTGACATACCTATTCAACCACAGAATACACATTCTTTTCAAGTGCAATATGGAACACTCATAAAACAAATCTTAGCAAACTGAAAAGAACTGAAATTATACAATGCATATTCTTTGACCATAATGCAATTAAACTAGAAAGCAGTATGAAAAAGATAACGGGAAAATCTTCAAACACTTGGATGTTAAACATCACACTTCTGAATGATCCATGGGTCATTACAGAGTGTTTTGAACTAAAAGAAGATGAAAAATAAATAAATAAAAATGTGTGAGATTCAGCTAAATCAGTACTTAGAATGAAATTTATAAGGTTAAATGTTTTTGTTACAAAAGAAAAATGTCACAAATCAAAAGCCTAAGCTTATGCCTTAAGAAATTAAAAACGGAAAGCAGAATAAACTGTTACAGTAAGAAACTCTTTGAAATTGCTGTGAGCTAGGCTGATGCCCCAGCACTCTAGCCCAGGCAACAGAGCGAGACTCTGTCTCAAAAAAAAAAAAAAAGAAGAGAAAAAGAAAGAAAGAAACTCTAAACTGGGTTTCACTAGAGTACCAGTAAGAGAGGAGAGAAAGGGAATGGGGCAAAGGCAAATGAAAGAGATTGTGGCTGGGAATTTTCAAGAAGTGATTGCTATAGTTTGAATGTGTCCCCCAAAAACCATGCGCTGAAAACCTAATCTCCAATGCAACAATGTTGGGAGGTGGGCCTAATGGGAGGTCTTTAGGTCACAAGAGCTCCACCCTCATGAATGGATTAATGCTGATTATAAAAGGGCTTGAGGCTATGTGTCCAACCTCTCACTCTCTTGAGCAAGTGCTTTCTTGCCCTTCCACCTTCTGCCATGGAATGATGCAACAAGAAGGCCTCACCAGATGCTGGCACCTTGATATTGGACTTCTCGGCCTCCAGAACTGTGAGAAATAGATTTCCTTTTTTTATAAATTATCCAATCTATGGTATTGTTATAGCAACACAAAATGAACTAAGACAGTGATGAAAAATATCAGCCTATAATTTCAAAAAGGCCAAGCAGAATAAATAAAAAGAAATACATACCTGGCTACATCACAGTGAAACTGCAGAAAATGAAGGGCAAAGAGAAAAATCTTAAAAACAGCCACACAAAAAGGGAAAGTACTTATGACTAACTTCTCAAAAGTAACAGTGGAGATCAGAAGATAGTGGAATATCTTCAAGAAAATAACTGCTAACTTAGAATTCTCTACGCAGCAAATCCAGCTTTCAAGAATCAGGATAAAATAAAGATCTTTTCAGGCAGATAAAACCCAAGTTAGCCAAGAGCAAATTTTCAAGAGCTGCTTACCATCAAGAGCTCCTTTTAGGGGGAGCGTGGTGGTTCACGCCTGTAATCCTAGCACTCTGGGAAGCCGTGGTTGGCTAGCTCAAGGTCAGGAGTTCGAGACCAGCCTGAGCAAGAGCGAGACCTTATCTCTACTATAAATAGAAAGAAATTAGCCAAACAACTAAAAATATATATATATATAGAAAAAATTAGCCGGGCATGGTGGCGCATGCCTGTAGTCCCAGCTACTCGGGAGGCTGAGGCAGGAGGAT
>RJWJ010023022.1:0-26782 GCA_004363605.1 Indri indri | reverse complement strand
GCAGGCCTGCAGAGGGCTCAGAAGTGAGACACCAGGTGAGAACTACTTTTAACACAGAGACCCTGCCCATTAGTAAAGCATAGTTTAATAAGTTTGAGTTCTCACCAGTCAGATTAATAAAACCTCTCTTTTGGAGGAAATGGGGGCTTTCAGAGTATCTTAAAACCTACTTCCCCAGGGGAAAGAAGGGAAAATTATTTTCCACTAGGAGTTCACATTTCGAGTGCAGAGAAGAGAAAAGGCTCTGCCCCTGCCTCTCCCCTGCACACACCCACACACGAGTGAGCAGGAGAATATTGAGGGGTGATCTGGAAAGGCAGGCGCTGTTCAGATGGGGTAGACCTTGTGAGTTGGATACATATCCCTGAAGATTTCTAAACGGCATAGTTAGAAGATCAAATGTGCATTTTTGTATCATTAATCTGGTGTGGTAAAAAATATTTGTCAGAGGAGCAAGAGACCAAATTAGAGTTCTGTTATAAAAATTTAGGGAAGGCATGGCAATAGCTTGGTCTGAGGTCGTGGCCGTGAGAGGTCCTCAAGAGCTGATTGGACGGGAACAGAACTGGTCAGAGAAAGGGGTCCGTGATACTCCCGGGACTCTAGCTTGAGCAGTGGGGTGGACTGTGCTGCGGCAACAGCCGAGGAGCTGTTTTGCATAGCAAGAAAATTATGAGATCAGGAGGAGACACATCAGGTTTTAATTGACTGAGTCACCCAACTGGAGTTCCTTAACATTGTTGAGTATATGGTTATGGATTTCAGGAGGGAAAACTAGGCTGGAACCAGGGATTTGGGAGGTGTCAACATAGACACAATAAATGTTTTCTGAGAAACACGACTGTAAGTGCTAAAGCCAGGAACAGCCCAGCAAACCAAGTTGAATTGGTCACCCCGTGAGTAAACAAATGCACTAGAGAAGGGACACAAAAGGGGCCCGGAGAAAGGGGCTCCCAGACATAGTCTCAAAAATGAGACAGCAAACAGAGGGCCTTACTGAGAGTCAACAGAGGTGTACCCCAGTGGGGCATGATTTTAGAGATCCCCAGCTCACACTTGCCTACACGCCTGCTTACATGCCTGGTTATTGTAATCAGGCTTTTATTTGCTCACATAAGAGGATCAATACTTCACTCAAAACAACTTGATTTAGGGTTTTCATTGTCTAGAGAATGTCTCATTTAAACACTTACATTTCTCTACAAATATAATCTGGTTTTTCTTTCTTCATTTCCCCTTTGTAATCCACAATCCCAACTGTCCAGCCACACGGGATCACTTTTCATGCTTGGAGTGTCCATTTTCCACTCAAAATTTCCCCTGAGAGTGGAAAGATCTTCCCTCCCCCTACCCCGCCACACACGCGGCGTCTGCTTGACAGTTACGTCGCTCCCTTTCTCCAGGCTCTGTGCCAGGGTCTGTAGCTACCTGCATGACTAGGGGACGAGCATTGTTTCTGAGACGAACCTTCTGGGTTAACCTTCCTTCTCTATCGACCACCTGCTCTGCCTTTCAGTTGCTTTCCTGAGCTTCTAAAGGAAGGAGGGTGTTTTGGACAAAACCCAGGCCTCAGGAGCCAATGCACCTGGCTCCATCCCCACGTTGCTGCCAACGCTCACTCAGTCGCCCAGGGTCTCTGAGCCTCCATTTTCTCATTCATGAGGTAACCTCGTAAAGCCACCATGAGGATCTGATGAAATAATCAATATCGAAATGCCTTCTTCACTGCAAACCTATTTTTTTTTCGTTCCCCACTTGCTACTCAAGGTCAGACAGCATGAGTCAGCTTTATATCACACAGCAAACTTGCATTATCTGTTTCTGGGGTAGACGCAGAACTCTGCTCATGCCAAATAAAATGTGAGGGTGTCAGGATGGGAAGGAGAGAGGCCGGCGGTGCTGAAGGGAGAGTCCATCAAGCTTGGTGGCAAGTGTTGCTTCTTTCTTCATTATATGCAGAAAACTCAGGAAATTTCCTTAAATGTCTAAAACCAGGTGAAGGAAGGAATGAGAGAAGTCTTGAGCTGCCAGACTCTTCATGTCTACAGCGACTCATTCTTCTTTTTAGGCTGGGGCTTAGAATTCTAGAAATGCTCCCACAGCCCGAGGGGCACTTACGCGACTCTAGCTCTCTTCTGACGTTTAGGTGGAGAAACGGAAACCCTGAGATGGGGCTGAAAAGTCCAAACGAGAGAGAGTTAGAGGAACAAGAAGTCTAGAAGTTTGAGCTCCAGCTCCCAACCCAGGTCCTGTCCCCTCTCTGCTGTCCCTGTCCTCTGCCCCAGTGGTGCCTGTCTTCCTCCTCCCCTGGGAAGTGGCCCTTCTCAGCCCCCCTGTCGCCAGCCCCATCAATGATTCATCGGTTGGCAGCTCTCTTATTTTTTGGTCTGGAGCCACTTTAAATGTGATAAACAAGGTTATTTATTTTTATTTTTTCAAAACAATGCCATGTCCAAATAAAAATGGCTCATGCACTGTCAAGATGAATTGGAGTCCTTTTTTGTCTCAGTAGGGAGAAAAGGTACTTCATGTCAGAGATAATATGTTAAATTAGTCAAAATGGGCAATTTTAACAATTATTGTCTAAAGCCGAATAGGATGCTGATATTTATTGATGCAGCTTTCTTTTGTGGTAGTATTTTTGTATTACTAATGTACCCTTGCAAGTAATCAGGCAATTTTGACTCATTAAAATAAAAATTTAAAAAAAAACAGAAAGAAAGACAATTTAAGAAGAGGAAAGATAGTCTCAAGCAGGGGATCGGGCGATAAGGAACACAAAGCGCATGAAGCCCCCGCTCCTTTGTTTGCTGGTCTGGTCGCTGGTGCAGGTTTGAGGTCTCTGCTGCTGTGCAGGAAAGGGTGGGAGCTCCCCTCCACCCTTCCCCTTCCTGCCCCTCCACTGGCTCTACAGGCAAGAGGAGGTCAGGGAGACTCATACCGAAAGCCAGGGGAGCCCAGGCCTTGCATAGCAAGGTCGCCCGGCAGGGCCTTGGCTTTTCTGAGCCTCAGTTAAACCAATAGAGCCAATAGAAAGCAAAGACGATGACTTAGTGCCTTGTATATTTGGCAGAGTGCACATCCCACTCCTTTAAATAGAAGAGCTCTATGGCATGTGAACTGCATCTCAACAAAGCTGTTACACACACAGCTGCCGCATTATATGGGGGATCCAGACTGGCTGAAATTCAAAAGTACCTTGCGTCTGTATAGGTCCTTGCACTTTACGCAGAGCTTGCATAAACCTCTGCCAGCGGTTTCACACTTCAGAGGTGAATAAGGGAGTAGGAATGAGGAAGCCGGGGGCGCCTCCCTCCCTACAAGAGAATTGATTTTCCAAGGTCACACCGTGAATGAATGGCAGGGACGAGCTTGGGTTTTCAGCCCAGCATCTTTGTGCCACCTCCCTGTGAGGATCTGTGTGGAGTGAGGGATGGGCTTTAGCATTTCAGTTTTTCAGGGTTACCGTGAACTCTGATGGGAAAGGGGTAATGCTGGGAAAGAGAGAAAAGTCAAGTCTTGATGTTTACTATGAAGGTCTAGAAATATTCAACACGATTGAAAAAAATGTGGAGTCTCTATTGTCTTTATTATCTGTGAAGTCTATGCAGCCCTCAGTTAACTCCCTGTGTAAAATTGGAGGGTTTCTGAGGATCTTGCATAAGTCTAACATTTAGTGAATTCAAATTTCTTAGAGAATCAAAATTCAGAAAGGTGAGTGAGAACATGACCGTAAGTCACCCTAGGTCTCTCCTGGAGGGAAATAGTGATCAGGCCTGGAAAAATGTGTGGCCTCAGGCAGTCGGGGGAAGGCATTGCTGATGAGAAGACTAATGTATCCAAATCTAACTGGAGAATTCAAGAAATGTGTTAGCAGACCTAAGTGGATGTAAGAATGTTCTAGAAGGGGGCAAATGGGACATAAAGTTGGAATCAGGAAATTTAGAATTGAAAAGAAGATCAGAGAACTGACAACTGGTGGAAAGCTTTGAAATGAAAGACACAGAGCCCGAGACAGAGGAAGGAACTGGCCGGTTCAAAGCCACACAGCAACGTGAAGGTGCCAGAGCTGGCCCTAGACATCAGGTTTCTGGATTGGTGGCCCGGCTTTCCCTCCACCACTCTGTGCTTTATATCTGAACGTGAAAATAGGACTGGGAAATTTTTGCTGATTTGGAGTTTCTGCCTCTGCATGTAAATGCCACCATGCCTCACCCCAGCAGCTACTTCCCACGTGAAACATCTGGTTTGAGGTTCCCCAATAATAGCTCCAAAACCACAAGTCTAAGTCAGTGGGACCCAGAGTTGTCAAAAGAATCACCCAAAAATCCAGGGAAAAGGAAACAGATGACTTGGGTATAAAATATTTTAATTGTGCTCTCTAGATGGTGATTTTAAATTAGGATGCAATAAAAATAGATAGCACAGCAGCCATTATTTGCTCTGTTTTGAATAATCACCCTCTAAATTCACAAAGCTCTCAGTTGGAGCCTAACTTTAAAACTTGAGGGCTCTTCTCTCTATTAGCAGTGATGTGTTTTTCCCATTCCTGTGTATTAATTATTTTATGAAAGTAAAAGGGCTTTACTATTGAAATCTCTGCTTTCAGCTCTCTGATTTGAGTTCTGGGAAACTCACTTATTAAACTAATGGGAGGGCAGTTCCGCGGGGGCACCTCACCAGCCCTGTATCCTCATTGTGGGGTGAAGTGATCTAGTCTCCCCCAAGCCAGCTCCACCCACGGAGTTCCCCATCTCAAGAACAGGAATCCTTGCCCACCCAGAGCTATGTAAATGAGAAAGACAGTAGGCAGGGTTAATACAGTTGTGGAAGAATAGACTTTGTAGCTGGAGAGGTTGGAATCCTGGTTCCGACAATTAGTAACGTGGAAAGCTACTTCTACTCTCTACATAGCAAAGTTCTCATCTTTAAAATTAAGGCAATAATATCTATTCATTACATTGTTTTGAAGAATAAGTAAGAAAACATATGTGAAGTACTTAGCATAATTCCTGGTACACATTCAGTATTCAATAAATGATAGTTATGATTATTATAGCTTTATTATAGCTATGGTTCATCTTACTGGATGCCATCAGTTAGCAGGGGATGGGGCATATAGCATGGTAAGCACATAATAACTATTTGATCCCTAAAAGAATGTATGCATTTGAGTTCTACAGACATTTCAAGTGCTTGGTGATAATTTATGTAACTCTCCCAAAACACTGATGATAGGTATTATTTCCATTATGTATGGGAGGAAACTGGAACTGTTAGTATAATTAAAACATATTTTTCTAAACAATACATTTGGTGGCTTTAACTGTAAAGCTAAATATACGGGTGTGCTCTAGAAATGCTCATAAAGTTTATCGTATTAATACCAAGTTAGAAAAGAGATGGTACTCCCCCATCTTCGGAATCTGTGAAGGGTCAGGATAGTCGTAACATTCCTTAGCAGTATGTACCAGAGCACGTGTGCCAGACACCAGCCCATTGCTCTCCTGGCTACTCCATGTAAGTGCTCTACAAAACCTGGGAGTAGGTGCTTTTGCTCCTAATTTACAGAGAAGGAAGTGAGGTCCAGAGAGAGTCACGTTTCCATCTTACACAGCTTCTGAGTTTCAGAGTCGGGTTTCAAACCCAGGTCTGGGTGACTCCAGTGCACTGTTCTTTTCCACAACACCACATTGCCTCCCACTAGTTTCTTGAAATAGAATTTGAAAACTGTGTGACTCACTGGTGTCCTTGCCACAAAGTCGTCTAAAAAACCTTAGATTTGAAAATGACTTTGAAGGACAACAGGTCAAGCAATCCTCATCTCCCCCCCGATGGGGAACTCTCTTCCACAATGTCCACCAGGCATTCTGTGTTCCACTTGAACATGTCAGGCATGGAGAGCTGGCAACTTCTAGGGATAGTCAACAGGTGGGAGAGGCACAGAGGTCCTCTGATTCAATCCCTCCCTAGATGGATGTTGGTGTTGAAGCCCAAAGAAAGGCTACACGTTGTCCAGGACCACACATTGAGTAGCGTATGCCCAGATGATGGAGGGTAGTTTTCTAGAGCAGCCTCACCTAACCCCAAGGCCGCAATAAGATTTGAGAAACAACACGACCAAACCACAGAAGAACAAATAATGATTCCCAATGAGAACACCGCCTCATTGCAGTGTTCTCATTGCTTCAGGCCAAAGCAAAACTCTGTACTCCTCACAAGGACCAGTTAATAATGAGACTTTTAGCTTGAATTTTGCTTTAGGATAGTAGGGAAGGGTAAGAGATAAACTTGAACTTAGAGTTTGGACACACAGGGCAAAAATTTGAATGTCATATGAAGGATTTCAGATTCTTGCCTTATAGCATTAAGGAGAAATAGCTGAGCAATAATTTAACACTGGTTTTTCAAACTTGCTTTCTGGTCATTGTGCCCATCTGTTCTTGTTTCCCTCTTTACTTAAAAAAAATAAATAAATAAGTGAAAATTCTATTTTGGGAAGGTTCCAGAACACTTACTGATCTGCCCAAAGTTTTCTTTCTCTCCTTCATTCCCTCTCCCTCTCTATTCTTCCCTTAGCCATTTTCAAATACTCACTTAATACCAGGTCCTGAGCCTATATATTCATGGATTTGTGTCAAATCACTGCCTTCAAAATCTCATAAGGGAGGCAAACAAACAGGTAACTACAGCCCAGCACATGCTACTACACTATTACTCAAAGCTGCTGGGAGAAGAACACCGTGCCCTGATCTGCGTCTGGGAGACTGGAGGACGTGAGAAAATGATGTTTGTATGGTTTAGCTCCAAAGGAGCCTGGCTTGATTAAATTCCCCAGCAGTAAGGTCTTACTTTGAAGAGGTTCTAATTACACTGCTCTACTAGAGAACAAGTGTGCAGATTACACTAATATAAGACCTTTCAACAATCTGAGTTAATGGAGTGGGAAATGAATGAATTTGTGGCATTCTTGTATGGCAGTGAGAGTGTCCCTTATGGGTAGGGGGTCTTTATGGTGTCTTTTAAATCATTGATCACTACACATTGCACCACTTTCAAGAAAATCAGACCCTGACTGCCAGCCACATAGATAGAGAAGAATGGCCTGGTGGGCAGAGTCAATGCTGTCTGCAGGAGGAACACTACTCAGAAGCCACAGAAGTGATGCTTAATCCTCCAGCACCCTCCCTCATAAGCTGTGCCTCAGGTCTACAGCTGCCTCTCAAAAGCAGTGACACTAAGCTTTTGCTGTCTCCAGCGTGCAACAACCATGTCCTTGTGGTTAGCAGATGCACTGGTTTTGCAATTAAAGGCTAAATGAGCCTGAAAGGAAACTATAAGTTTGACCTCGGAAGATTTCATGTGCTCAACCTCAATGAATCATCAATGAATTTATGAGCCAGGTGAAGGATTTCCAGAGACCAGAAGTCATGCAATGATTCCCCAGAACCTGACTTTGGGGAAAATGGAGGGGAAAAAAAAGGGTTAGTCCTCATATTTGTATCTGGGAACATTCTCCCAAATTTCCAACCTCAATTTTCATCTTGTGAATTTTTCATTAATTCCGTATTCTTTTTTTCCCTTTTCCACTTGTCCTCAGAGATCATGGCTTTATCTGGCTCAGGTTCTGACCTCTCTAATTACAACTTAAATAAAAACCCTAACCTTGACAGAAGAGTCAGCTCGAACCATAAGGTGATTCTGGATCATTGGAATGAGAAGCACTTTGCTTAATGGAATATCAGTTGGAGCCGCTTGAGTTTCTGTGCTTATTGTTATTGTTCACGTGTTTCGGTGTACAGAACTGTGTGAACTCCTTTCTTCGTGGGTACTAGTTGTCTTAGCAGAACATAGCTTCCTAATCTCATTTCTAACAGGAGTCTTTATTTATACACAGTTTTATTCCATCCAACTTTTGGAAATTGTTCTGTTTTTCATCCTCTTAACTTACTAATTATACATTCTTTTGCTATTCTTTTAGTGGATAGCTTAGATATTATACCATGAATCTTGACATGTTATAGTCTAGTATGATAATTTTTCCTACTTCCATACTCCTGCTAGAACCTTAGGGCATTTGCCCATGCCTTCCTTCAATATTAATGACTGCTAGGACTTTTTATTCAAATTTTTGGGATGTTCCAATGACTGTATTTTTTACAGCCAATATTGACTCATCTTCCTCCATATGTACCCTTCTCTGTGTTCTCCATATTCTCGTACATTTTCACGTTTCCAGTGACAACTGTTTTCCTTCTCTTAGGTGATAAATTTTCTCAACTTTTGCTTGCCAGAAAATATCTTTATTTTATCCTCCTGTTTCAGAAATGTTTTGTTGGGTATGAAATTCTAGGTGAGTATTTTCTTTGTATTTGCGTAGCTTGAAGTTCACAGGGATTCTTGAATATTTGGATTGTTGTCTTTCATCAATTTTGGACAATCCTTGGCCCTCCTCTCTTTGAATATTACTCTCATCTGCCTCCTGTACATGTCTGGGCATGCCCCGCCTGGCTCTTACTTTCTTGATCTCCTTTTCTTTGTTTGGTTGGTTGTTTTCATTATTTTTTCTCTCTAATCTCTCTTTTAACTTGGCTGTTGTCTGTTGACCTTTCAGTTTACTAATTCCATATTCTTTTGTGTCCAATATGCTATCAAACCCATGCATTGGAGTCTTAATTTAACATACTGCATTTTCTATTTCAAAATGAGCATTCTATCAATCTGTTACAGATTCTATTTTTCTGGTGAAACTCTCCATCGTTTTAATTATTTTGGTATATTTTTCACTCTTTTCTTAAAAATATCAGCCATGAATATTTTGAGGTCTTTGTGTGCTAACTGCAATATCTTAGGTCAATTGTAGTTTGCTTCATCCTAAGGGTCAAGATTTGCTCCCTCATCATACCCGGAGCCTGCAACGTCCCAGCGTGGGTGGAGGGAGGAGCAGCTGTTGGTCATCAGCTCCCTTCTGAAGGTTCTCCCTCCTCTGGAAATTTAGACCATTTAGTTCCTGTTGTTTCACAGCTCTCTGATACCGTCACAATATGCAGGGGTTTGTAACTTCTTTGGCTTTTTGTGGCCATTTCCAGAGGGAACTTTGGCCTGTTGTGCCTATGTCTGCCACCCAACTGTTCCTTCAGTGTTTTGTAGACTGTTCCCTGCTGTCTTTGCGTATTCTCTGCCCTCTGCCTGGAAAATGGGAAGGTGACTTTTATACTCACGTTCCCTAGAGTGATCAACCAACCCAGTACGCCTGGGACTCAAGGTTTTGTGGGTGCAAGACTCCCAGTGCTAACACCAATACAGTCCAGGGCAAACGAGGTAGTTGGTCGCCTTATGCTTGACTCTCTTTGCATTCATCATCTTTTAAGAAAGGGTCCTCGCAAAATCCTATTCATACTTCAGGTCCACGATTAAAGTCCTTTCTCTGTGATGCTCTCTCTACACCCCACATACCCCCTCCAAGGTTGAGTTAGATGTTCTTGCTTTGTATTTCCACAATGTCTTTGGAAATGCTGTCATAACACAGCTCATGACTATTGCGATGAGCTCATTTTTTGTTTCCAGACACACTGTGTGCTGCTTGAAGTTCCAAATCTTATTTATTTTATAGCCCTACTGTCTACCCTTGTATCTGCCAAGGAATATGCTCTTAGTAACTTAATGAATATATCCATTTACTCATGCATTACTTATCCATTGCAATATTTATGGAATACTTAGTGCGTTCCTGGTTTGGGGTGCTACATGCTAGAGATACCGTAGTGAGTAAAACTGCTATCGTCTTGCTTTCATATACTATACAGTGAGGTGGGGAAACAATGTTGAATAAATTATTCTTATTTGCATTGTTTCATTCAATAGACAGATATTATTCTTCACGTTATTCAGAAAGCAAAACTAAGACTTAAAGAAGTGTTAAGTAATCTGTCCAATATTTCTTGGCTAGTAATTATGGAAGCTGGGTTTTCTGAGTCCAGGCCCAGTGCTCTCATGGTACCATTTTTTAGGCAAACCAAAGTAAATTGACTCTAAAGGGGGACTGTCTCTTACAGAAATGATTTCATTCTTTTAAAAATTACTATCTTCATGTTTTTATGATTTTTTTAAAACTCCATATCCTTGTTCTAGAGTAGTATTATTTAAAAACTCTGTGGGATGATAAAAATATTTTATATCTGCACTCTACATTATGGTAACTATTAGCCACATATGTCTAATGAGCACTTGAAATGTGGCTAGTGTGATTGAAAAACCAAATTTCTAATTTTATTGAATTTTGAATTACATGCTCTTGTGATTGGTGGCTGCCATATTTGACAGCACCTGTCTGAACTCTAAGTGAAAGTCACTGTTAATATCAAAGATAAGATCTGGTATCAAAGGTTCAGCAGAGAAACCGGAATTTTTTAAGGCTGAAAAAAAATCTTTGTTGGAAATCAGGCCTTTCTCAGCATACAGCTTGGTTTTCCTTCACTTTAAAATATTTCATCAACTGAAGTGTCAGGAAATCTTAGATTTCTATGTTCAAGGACCTAATTCCAGCCAGTCCCAGTGCTACTCAGTGAGGCTGATGTACTAGAAATCCATTACCAGAGCCAAGAGAAAATATACCTGCAACCAAGGCCTGGAGCCTAGAGGCAAGGGCTGAACAGAGAGAAAACTCATAGATTCTGCCTTTGAATTAAAGAGATCTGCTTTGCATATGGTAATCTAATCTTTGAAAAACCAGACAAAAATACACACTGGGGAAAAGAATCTCTTTTCAATAAATGGTGCTGGGAAAACTGGATAGCTACATGCAGAAGAATGAAACTGGACCCCCACCTCTCACCTCTCACAAAAATCAATTCAAGATGGATAACAGACTTAAACCTAAGACATGAAACCCTAAGAATTCTAGAAGAAGATGTTGGGAAGACTCTTTCAGACATCGGCCTAGCAAAGAATTTTTGAAGAAGACCGCCAAAGCAATCACCGCAGCAACAAAAATAAATAAATGGGATCTGATCAAATTAAAAAGCTTATGCACAGCCAAGGAAACTATCATTAGAACCAATAGACAGCCTACAGAATGGGAGAAAATATTTGCTCTCTACACATCCGATGAAGGGCTGATAACAAGAATCTATGTAGAACTTAAAAAAATCAACAAGAAAAAAATCAAACAACCCCATCAATAAATGGACAAAGGAAATGAACAGAAAATTTTCCAAAGAAGACAGAATAATGGCCAGCAAACATATAAAAAAATTCTCAACATCTCTAATCATTAGAGAAATGCAAATCAAAACCACAATGAGATATCACCTAACCCCAGTGAGATTGGCCTCTATCAAAAAATCCCAAAACAACAAATGCTGGCGAGGATGTGGAGAGATTGGAGCACTCCTACACTCTGGTGGGACTGCAAATTAGCGCAACATCTGTGGAAAAGAATTTGGAGATACCTCAAAGAGCTAAAAATAGAAATACCATTTGATCCAGCAATAGCACTATTAAGCATCTACCCAAAAGAGCAAAAGACAGTCTATAATAAAAATAACTGCACATGAATGTTCATGGCAGCACAATTCACTATTGCAAAGATGTGGAAACAACCCAAATGCCCATCAATTCATGAGCGGTTTATTAAAATTTGGTATATGTATACAATGGAATATTACTCAATTATAAGAAACAACAGTGATCTAGCACCTCTTATATTTTCCTGGATTGAACTTGAGCCTATTATCCAAAGTGAGGTATCACAAGATCGGAAGAATGGGCTCCACTTGTACTTGCCATCAAATTGGTACTGACTGATTAACACTATGTGCTCACATGGCAGTAATACTCTCCAGGGATTAGGGGGATTGGGGGGCGGTAAACTCACAACTAAAGGACACAGTAAGCATTGTAGAGGGGAAGGGCATGCCTCTAAGCCTCCCTTGGGTGAAGCAAAGACATAAAATGTGACCAAAATGTTTGTACCCTCATAATACCCTGAAATAAAAAAAAAAAAGAAAAAAAACCATAAAGAGATCTGCTTTAATTGTCTGTAAATGCAAAATAGAGCCCAGTGGCTGGAAGGAAACTTAAAGCACTTACTCTCAGCTGCCTTTATACTTCCTATCAGAGATGCACGCTACCTTTTTACCTTTGTATATTTGGGAACTGCGACACGAGTGGATGAAAAACTGACTTTTTCATACAAACACACCACAACTAACTCTCTGATTAGAGGCTATCACTGTTATAAATGTTTATAAATTTCTATCATCATTGCCCCTACTCTAAAGATATGAAAACTGTAATTCAGAGAGTTTAAACTGCTTGTCCTAATCATACATGTATCATTTGTTTTTCCGTATTTGTTGCTAATTTTCAACAACCCATTCTTACTATCTCTCCCTCAGTGTCAGGACTCTGGCAATTATTGCTTTCCAAGTTGAATCTGGTGCATGAGAATGTGCGGTCACCTGCATCCTGGCACAGAAATGCCCGTGACAGGCATTCTTGGCGGGCGGAGGAAGTGCTGTGAGCTCCGGCAATCCCTGCCAGCTTCCCACAGGGCACCTTTAAGACTCAGTTCTGAAATCACTTCCTTGCTTCTACTCTTTACCCTTTATATTTCTTGAATACTGAAAATAATACTTAAATCTAAACAGTAGCAGCCAGCATGAATGTAGCACTTTACATTGAACAAGTGAGATTGCTTGTTCATTTTCATGCAGTGTCCGTAATTGTCCTGTATTATCCCCTCTCTAGAGATGAAGATGGCAAGTCTGCACAGAGTGTAACAACTGGTCAGTTTTCAGATTACTGTAGTCTCCCACAGTAGCTATGAGGAGAGAACTTTCTTCACTTTTGTCTGCCCAGATACACCACTGCCACTGACCAAATGCACCAGGACCTTTTATCTCTTGGGCCATATTTGCTATAGTTTGACTGTTTCCCCCAAAGTTCATGTGTTGGAAACTTAATCCCCAATACAACAGTGTTGAGAGTTGCAACCTTTAAGAGATTGTGTGAGTGAATTCTTCATAAAAGGATGAGTTCCGCCCTCTTTCCATTCTCTCTCCCATGTCGCTCTCTCACCCTTCTGCCTTCTGCCATGAGATGACACAGCAAGAAGGCCCTTGAAACATGCAGGACCCTTGACCTTGGACTTGGCAGCCTCCAGAACTATAAGAAATAAATCTCTGTTCTTTACAAATTACCCAGTCTTGGGTATTCAGTTATAGCATCACAAAATGGACTGAGACAACTGCTGTATCAGGACCAAGTGAATGGAGTCTGCACACTTTCTTTCTAGGATGCCTCCATAGACCTCTTCCTGGGTCGAACTACAGCTGCCTGACACTTGGGTATTCCTAATGTACTATGTTCAGTTCGAATATTGATATTTCTGTACTAGAGCTATAATCATCCTGGAATCATAGCTCTGAGGCCAAAGGCCAAAGTTGACTTTGACATCCATGTTGGGCCAAATCCTGGGGACAATTAATCTGTGCAGATGATTTCCAGAAGATAACTACACAAGCTCCTACAGAGACTTCATACTCACCTGAATACAGCAACTAGCTTTAACAATGGAAACTTTCCTTGGTGCAGCCAGGAGAAAAGTCATGCATCTCAAGACAACATGAATCCACCAGATGGCTTAGTTTAAGGCTGTCCTTGAATCACACAGTGAGGCCAGAAGACTTGGTTTTCACTTCCATTTCCTTCATGGTGACATCTATTGTACTTTGCTTATAATGCGAATAGATTTTCCTATGACCTCACCCCCTGTTTACAGTGAATCACAAGACCCTATTTTCTCTACCTCCTAATTATTTTTCATATCTACTTACTTTTTTGTATCCTGGAAACCACTAACCTGTTCTGGCCACTGTTGCCTCTTGCCTGGGCTACCACATGGGCAGCCTAATTGGGTCTTCATGTCTACACTTTTCCCTCTCTCTAATCTATGCATTAGCCAGAGCAGTCACTCTACAGCATAATACTAACAATGTCTTGATTAAAATCTTCAGAGGATCTTTACTGTTTATAAGGATCTTCATGATCTGGCCCTTGCTAATTCCATCAGCCCCATAATTACGTTATTTTCCCCTGCCCTATGGTGTAACTTCTCTGTCCTTCCAGTCTCATCCTCATTCCAAACTCTCTCTCACCTCTGGCCTTCACATGTACTGTCCCGTGTCCTTGGACTATGTTTGACCACTTCCTTTGGCTTGTTTAATGCTCATTTACCATTAAGATTTTAGCTTAAATGTCAGTTTTCCCACTTTGCATTCTGTGCACTCCTTAGATTACAGGCACAACTTGCTATGAGGTCCTAGACTACATCCCCTACAATACTCATCATGGTTCCCATGGAACGGTATACTCTCATGAAGATAGGGGCATTATGGAATTCCCCAGGCGCTAGTCACAGGGCTTAGAGTATATGTTCCTACAGGGCAAGAAAATATATATTGGTTACCATCTGTGATGGTTAATTTTAGATGTCGATTTTACGGCACCTTGCCCAGATGAAACACTGAGCATGTCTGTGAGGGTGTTTCCAGATGAGATTAACATTTGAATCCATGGGCTTGGTAAAGCAAATTGCCCTCCAAAATGTGACTGGGTCTCCTCCAATCTCTTCTGGGGCTGAATAAACAAAAATGTAGAGAAGGGAAGACTTTGCCCCTTTTTCTTCCTGCCTGCCTGCATGAGCTGGGACATAGAGCTTCTCTTTCTCTTGGACTAGGATTTATGCAATCAGCTCCCCTGGTCTCAGGGCTTTGGACTTGGACTAAAATTATACCTCCAGCTTTTGGAGGCCCCCAGTTTGTAGATGGTGGGATTTCTTAGCTTCTCTAATCTCATGAGCAAATTCTTCATAGTAAATCTGTCTGTCTGTCTGTCTGTCTCTCTCTCCATATATATACACACACACACATACACACACATTTATAAATAAAATTTTATGTTTCCAGGATATTTATATATAATCACATATTCTATGTATTTATATAAATAATTATATATAATCTTATATATCTCTATATATTCTTTATATTAATATATAATTTTATATAGTCATTTAATCATAGAGGTATAATCATAGAGATATGGTTTTATATATATTTATATATGTTTTTCTGTTTCTCTGGTGAACTCTGAATAATACACCACTGTATTAATACCTATTCTCCTGCCCCTACTCCAGGGACTAGCACAGAGCCTTATACTCAGTAAACTCTCATTACATTTTGCTGAATTAAATGAATGGAAACATTTTTTTAACCACTGGAATATGGCATCACAGCAACAAATGCCAGAGTGCACACATGTGGTCCAAATCCATAAAAAACAAACCCCTGTCAACTGCATCTGCCTTTGCATAGACTGTCCAACAAAAAGCCTCATTCCAAATGGAAGATGAGTTGCTAATCCTCAGAGTCAGCCGGGGCTGCTGAAACGGATCCCTGGGGAAAGACAAGGGTGCTGGGAAAACTCAGCTTCCTAAAAGAATAAAACCAAAAATAAGACTCAAAATCTGATCTCATCCAGGCTCATGCAGGTGGACAGGCTCAAAGTGCTGCTTCTTTTCAAGGGACGCGTGATGAAGGAATTCACCATCAGAGCTAAACTCTCCAGGGCTCTTCAGCACGAGGACATGGAACCAACATGCGGCTTGAGGTTAAATCGAATCCATCATTTTACCAGAAAGTGTTTGAGTACCATGGAATAAAGTACTCATTAGGAACACCCGAATAGCTTCTGATCCTGAGACAGAACTTTCAGTTTGTTCTCTGGAAGACGTACCCTTGTAATAAGGGAGGAATGCAGTGTGTGTGTGTGTGTGTTTCTTCACCTTGCATCTTCATGCTCCTACCTGTTCAATTCCACAGATACATTGTCAGCAAAGAACCTGCACAATGGAGCTCACACTGAGTGTGGTTGGATGGGTGGTGTCTCTTTTGTTTGGTTTTAAATAAACTGCAAGGTTCTGAGGGATAACTGTTCACAGGAAACTGACAGTTGAAGATGAAGGTCAACTCCCAGCAGCTATCTCTGCTGAGCGCGATAGCATCAGCACACAGCACAAGCGCTGAGGGCAAGTGTGAGAGCCAGCCTGTGAAGGAGGCCGGGGTGAAACCTCCCAGCCACAGCCGGAGTATATGGGCAGAGAAAGACTGGGCTTGAGAACCTACTATGTGCAGACATCATAGACTGATTGAATCCTAACAACGATTCTAGTGTCGTTTTTTACAGATGAATGGTTTGTGGCTCAGAGAAAGCCCGTGACTGGTCCAGGCTGAATCTATCCGTGCCAGGAGCCCCTTCTTTTTGCTTTACCAGAACACTTAGTGCTCACTGACCCTTGGCTGACCCACTGCTCAGGACGTGTCGGCTTCAAGGTGATTTCTGGAAAGGCTGTGCTGAGTGGAGTGCCTTGCCCACGATAGCGCACCAGGATCTACCTCAAGTCTTTGCTGTAAGGAAACTGTTCCTCTCCAAAAAAGTATCTGTAAGTGAGTACAACAGAGCTGCAATATAATTGTAAACAAAGGCTCAGAGATACTCGTTAAATCACTTGCCCAGTGTCACATGGCTAGGATGGAACCCAATTGTAGCGGATAACAAATTCTGTGCCCTTTCTACCTCTTGCTAGCTCTTGCTTTACGTCTTTTAAAGATGTAGAAAAACTCTCCGGGATTTTCACATTTTTTATATACGTAAGCTGTGTGTGTGTGTGTGTGTTTCTTTCATTCTGCTTGTTCCCTCCCTGCCAAGCTGAAGATTAGTAACTCAGGTGGTTTATGAGCTAGAATTGTGGGAACTGTGTCCAGTCTCTTCTTGCCTGATGGTGGTCACCGAGGAGAAAGCTGTTAATGAACTTCCCACTCCTCGAACATGGAGTTCCCCGATTTCACCCACCATTGCAATAGTCTGGGCCCACAACATAATTAATGAAATTAGTTCATATCACAAAGGAGATAATTCTTTTGAATAACACATGTAAATTATAACAATGACTGTAGCACTTGTTGTAATGATGTTTATTTCAGTTACATAGGGTATAATTTTACCACTGGCTAGCATTCATCACTGGACTCTGTCCTATTAATACATCTTCCTCATTCTCCCACCATGTTACATCCTGTCTACCTTCACCACCAGCCCCAACACAAATCTACCCTGCATGCGATACCAGAATTGTCTTCCTTGAGCACAATCAAATCATCATTAGATTTATTTACCATGTCAAATATATTCCATGGTTTATGACTGATTGTGCAGTGAAGGCCACGAGCCACGGCCTGGTAAGCTGGCATCTGAGATCCCCCATGAGAGAGCCACCCTGCTCTGCATCTGCCTTGGGCTTCAGTGCTTGCCCTCTCAGACCAGATGTCACAGTCTCCTCAATCTACTCATTACTGAACATACCTGTACAGGTGAACTCTTCTCCACTGTGACACCTCTTCCACCATCTTTGCCAGTGAAAATCCTTCCCACATGACATGTCAACCTCAAAAGACAATTTCTTAAGGCTTTTCCTCAGTTCATGCTGGAAATCATCTTTCCTGCCTTTAGACTCTTCAGAGTCCACAGTTAGATGGCCGTTTGCAAAGTACTCATAGTTTTCATGCTATTAAAAGTATTTACGTACAGTCTCACATATTCCATTACATCATAAGGTTCTTCTTATTTGTTGCGCAATTTGCCCACACTTTCATCAAGCCCAGCATGGTGACTTATATGTAGATGATATGGGCCAAGGGAATTTTGTTTAAAAATACTTTTTAAACTTTTCAAACAATTACATTCTCTGCTCTTAGCTTAATATCACATTTCAAAGAATCTAATGCACCATTTTTATGTACATTTAAAAATGAAAATGCAATTCCTTATCTTCTGGCAATTCAACTGTGATACAATGCTTTCCATAATAGAGAATTTGTATTTTGTATTTATTGAATGAGTTCTTTTAGACATATGAGTCGTTATTTCTAATCTCATACCACTTATACAGATAGAAAAAGGAAAACATAACTGAGGTTAATTGGTTAAAGGATCCTAAAACTATTTCACACTCAGAATTACTTGTCTGAAATTATTTTCAACTTAGTTATTGATGTCTATTTTTCCCCACAAATTATCATCCTCTGTGCTACCAAGAACCCTCCACATTGTTTCAAGATTTGTTTCCAAGCCAATTGCATCAATTCTGCAACTTTCGCACTGCCGTTTCTTGATCTTACCAAAGGGTGTCAATAAAAGGTTTTCAGACAAAAACCAGGAGTCACGTTCATTCTCCAAATAGTTCTTATCTGACTGTGAACTGAAGCATCAGAGAGTTCCCATGCCCCATCGTGCTACCAGAAAATTAACCAACTTCTTGCCAGCAGGAGGAATGTAACTGTGCGGCAACTACGACCTGGGCAATGATAACTGTTAGATGCTTTGAGATGTTATTGGTGTCAGGATGTAATACATGCAAAAGTTCATCTCAGAATCAACAAAAAACAGTCCTTGCCAGATATTTATTCAAATGATAGTCATTAAATTTCTTCCAGTGGAATCAAAAATAGTCTTGATTGTTATTTTGTTTCTAAAGAACTGATGGGGAGGAAAACTTGAACATAGCTGTCCACAAGTCATGGTGCAATGTGACAAGGGTCAGAGGAAATTGACATACAGTTGCTTTGTCTCCAGGCACTATTTCTGGCACTATTTGCCTGAACAAAACCAGGAGGAAAGTTGGATGAGAGGAATCCAAAGAGCAAGGAGACACTCAGAAACCTCCGCCAAGTGTCGGGCAAAAAGGGCCTGACAATTTAAAGAAAAACACCAGGTCTGGATGACTAACAGGTAGGCAATCAAATCTACATTGCATCTTAAAATATATATATATATATATATATTTTTTTTTTACCAGTAATGTCTTATGTTGATTTTAAGTAAACAGGAAATAAGTTTTTTAAAAGGTTACACTTTATTGACTGAACATTCAATTCTTTGTCTTCTAGATCCCATAAATATCATATCCCTTGGCACTTGATGTAGAAATTAAAAATGATTATTAATTTGATTTTAACAAATTTGCAGAAGCAAGGTATTTTTGAAAAATATTTTATCGATTGAGATAAGCTTTTTCTTCAGTGAAAGCAGGTTTAAAGCACTGATTTCCTCAGAGAGGAAATTCCAACACTATTCTTTTTGTCCTATTGACAGCAATTATACATCAACTGTTTTGTCCAAAAAAGGTGTCTCAAAATAAGAAATCCTCAGTAAACGACTTGATAACTTCCCAATAGGATGCTGTATCTCTAACTATTTGGGGGCCCTTGTCTATAACTGGGTGGCATGGATATTGGTTACATGAACTTCTCTATCAAAATGACTCTTCCATAATTCCAATGTAACTGTCATATTTACCATCTTTTTGTTATTTTTGCCTTCAAGGAACTTCAGAAATACATGAGAATTTTAAATTGTTATCTGAAGATGGCAAGTCTTTCCTGTAAATCTTCCAGAGATCCCCATCATGTTGGTAAGATGCGATGAGATGCCAGGGTATTGAAAACCAGAGAGGGGACTAATGAGGTTGTCATGAATTGCATTTTAAAGGGACTTATCCCTGTAGTACGCTCACCTGTCCCCAAGCTGGCCGACCACCTAAACATCACTCTGGAACCCTGACAACCAGCACAATGTGCTTTTCAGTATAGCGACTCCTGCACGGACCTACCAGACAGGCTCAACCCCTCATATCTAAACAGAAATTGGTCTCTATTCTCATAACTGTACCCTGGAAAAAAGAAAAAAAAAAAAAAAAAGCACTGCCAAAAACTCATTATAATATAATAAACACTAAAATTTACTCAATTAGAAGACAGTGGCGAGGAGAATAGATCAGCATGTTGGACCAAGTGCTCACACCACGTGCACTTTTGTTCCAAATCCCTAGGAATGACAGAAAAAAATTAGAAACATCTAAAAATAAATAAAGTCATAGAAGCACTAGAGATCAAGGAAGAGTGCCATCAGCTGAACAGGAATGTTTGAAACACGGATTTCTACAGTCAGACAGGGATTTGCAAACAAAATGAACATAGAAGTGAGAATAAATTGACATTTTAGAAAAGTAAACCAAATTAAAAAGAGTCAACAAATTCAAAAAGAAAAAGCCACACCCAAAAAATGAGAATGAAGATAGGAAAGGAAAGAAAGAGAATTACAATATTAATAATTTCAGAGAGACAAGAGAAAATAATTAGTCTCTTAAGAAAAAGAGTCAGTGAGATCTTAGATGTTAAAAGTGTGATTCTTTTGTGTATTGTTATTGCATAGATTTAGGGGGTACACGTGCAATTTTGTTAAATGAATCTATTGTGTAGTGGTGAAGTCTGGGCTTTTAGTGTTGTCATCACCCAATAGTGTACAGAAACTGCGATTTGTGATTCCTAAACAAAAATTACTAGGGCTGAATAATAGGTAGGTAATGACTTAGAAAGAATTAACAAACTAGGAGCTTGAGCAATGAAATTTCTCCAGAGTGAAATACAAAAAGATTAAGAGATGTGAAATGATATTTTAAAAGTTTAGAGGTTTTTGTTGTTGTCTTTGGGTTTTTTTTTTATTTTTTTTTTTTTTTAAGACAAGGTCGTGCTCGGTCTCCTGGGCTGGAGTTCAGTGTCATAGCTCACTGTAGCCTCAAACTCCTGGGCTAAAGCTATTCTCCTGCCTCCGCCTGCCAAGTAGCTGGGACTACAGATGCATGCCACCACACCTGGCTGATTTTTCTAGTTTTTAGAGGCAGGGTCTCGCTTTTGCTCAGGCTAGTCTGGAACTCCTGGCTCAAGCTATCCTCCAACCTGGGCCTCCCAAATTGCTAGGATTACAGGTGTGAGCCACCGCGCCAGCCCCTCTGTAAGTTTCATGTGCTGCAACTATCTTGTTCCATTCCGTGAGGTGCCTTTTCACTCCCTTACTGATGTCCTTTGAGGACATTCTTAATTTTAATGCACTTAAATTTACTTACCTATTTATTTCTTTTATGAGAGATGCTTTTTGACTCAAATTTAAGAAAATTTTCCTGTGCTACAGTGATTAAGATATTCTCCTATGTTATCTTCTAGAAGATTTTTTGCCTTGCCTTTCATATCCGGGTCTACAGTCAGCTAGGAATTGCCCTTTGTGCATGAGGTGTGGTGTCGGGTCGAGTATTTTACTTGTAACTTTGCCATGTTACTATTTGTTTTCTAATTGATCCATGTTGTTTTCTTGCTTTCTTTTTTCTTGTTTGCTTTTGGATAGATTAAGAACTTTTTATTATTCCATGTTTCCTTTCTATTAGTTTGCTAGTTTTACACTTTTAAAATATTTTTAGTTGACTCGCCAGAGACTATAGCACTGAGTTGCTGTGATTAATATTTTTCAGCTTCCTGGACATTCACCGTTTGTTGATTGTGTTTTTAACTATTCATTTACCCTTTTCGTCCCGCTCCATTCCTTCGCCTATCTCTGAGCTTCCTTCTACTATCTTTTTCCTCCAGCTTGAAAAATGTAATTTAGTGCAGGGCTGCTGCTAAGGAATATTGTATTTTCATATTTGAAAATGTCTTCATTTCCCCTCATTTGGAAGTTGATTTTCACTTTCAGGTAGGCAGTTATTTTCCTTCCCCGTTTAAAGATATCGTTCTGTTATCATGACTTCATTTGTGTTTTTCTGTGAGAAATTAACTGTCAATCTTGTTGCATCTTTGCGGGTAATAGGATTTATTACCACGAGAGTTAGCTGCTTTATGGATTTACTCTTGTCTTTCATTTTCAGCGGATTCACAGGAAAGTGCCTGGGTGTGATATTCTTTATAATCATCTCGTTAGGGCTTTGTGTCTGAGGTTTGATGTGTTTGGTTGGTTTTGGAAAATTCTTTGCCATCATCTTTTCAGATATTTCTTCCTCTGAGGGACTTTCTGCCCTCTTCTTCAAATATATGTTTCTGATGACGTGTCATATACGTTTCTTAATTTTTATCTTTTTGTCTCTTTGCTTCCATCTGGAAATTTTCTTCTGACATCCTTTGTTTATGACTTCCCCTTTCAGCTTTGTCTAATCTGCTGGGGAACACATCTATTCATCCTTATTTTCATTCTGTATTTTTCAGTTCCAGAATCTCCTTGTAGTTGTAGTTCTCTGTGTAAAGTTCCAGCTTGCCTTTTAATCCTATGAATAGATACGTTAACTATGGTTACATAAAACAGTATGTTTCTCTGCATCATTACTTGCTTAAAATTCTTCAATGGCTCCCTATTACACCTTAGAAAGAATGCCAACATCCTTCTCCTGGCCTGGATGGCTGCATGTGGTCTGCTTCTTGCTGCATGCTTCAACTGCATTTCTTTTATTTTTTCCCTCCTCTCTCTCTGATTAGAATATATAAACAATGCTAAACTTTTTAAAAAAAATTATAGACAATCTCCTCTCTCAACAAATAAGTAAATGGTGTGAACAAGTACTTCATAATCTATGTGTCATATATACAAATGGTCAATAAGCATATGAAAAGTTGCTTAACACTGTCAGGAACTGGATTTAAAAACGCTGCTACATACCAAATGGCTAAAACTCAAAACATCTACAGTGAGTGCTGACAAGGAAGTGGAGCAACTGGAATTCTCAGACATTGATGATGTGAGTGTAAATTGGTGAAGTCACTTTGGAAAACTGGCCATATCCACTGAAGTGGATATATCCTTACCCTTTGACTAAGCAATCTTGTTCCTAGGAGTATATATGTGCAAGAGAAATGTACATGCACAAAAGACTTGTACAGAATGTTTAAAAAAGCATTACTTGTTATAGTCCCAAACTAAAGACAGTTCAAATGACTGTCAACAATAGCATGAAAAAATACTTTTAGGGGATCTTCTAAGAAGCTAACGTTCTATTTCCTAATGGTTGTTTTTGTTTATTCATTTTGTCATGTTTTCTAACACTGTTTTTTAATAAGTCAATGTTGTCCTTAAAAGTATATTTATTTAAATTGGAGGAAAAATAAGTTTAGAAACATAATCCAAAAGATCCAGCATCCTTCTACTAGGCATTCCAGGTATATAAAATATAGTAGAAGAAACAATCAAAGCAAGAGGAAAAATATTTTCCCAGACTCTTTAGAATTAAAGAAACAAGGAAATGCCAAAAAGGATGAAGGGAGGCCAACAAATTTTCTGTTGGTCCAGCATGGTGTGTATTCAGAACAAGTCTAAGAGTTAGAGGGAAAATTTCTGTTGCTAATCAATGATTAAGTTTCTCATAGGAAGGCCATCATTGGCAACCCAGGTTGATGAAAGACGATAGGGATTTATGTTTAAAATTCTGAGAAATGTAATGAAAAACTTAGAATTTTAATTCTTACAAATCCATCTAGCACTAATTCCCATGTAAAAGCAAAATAAAAGTGTATTAAATATTCAAAGTCTCAGAATATGTATCATTCACAGGTAATTTCTGACAGTATTATTTAAATTTGGATTCTAGCAAATTAAAAATTAAGACAAGAAAGAGGAATATGTGCATATAAGAAAGTATGCTGGGACAAAAACTTGGTTTAACAGTTATAGCCAATTTACAGATTAGAAAAAAGTAATGGCTAATAAACATATGACGAGATTAAAGAGACGACCATTTCTATACATTAAGGTGCAAGCATGAAATAGCCATATATATTTTAGAAAGCGCATATCAACAAAAGATTACCAAGCTATTAGAATAATTGGTGTTATTGGTGGAAGAATTGGAATAGAGCGTGAGGATAAAAGGGAGAAATTACACAAAACAAGACAATACACCTTGTGCAGACCGATGATAGGGGCATTAACTTGATTAACTTAACCTGACAAAAACCAAATGCTTAAATACTTAGAACAAGTAAAAAATCTTGTTGGAAGTTTAAAACTATTTATATATTAATACACAAAATACCACCTATGGAAACCTGTGAGATACAGATAAAGCAGTATGTTGAGGGGGATGTATTAGCCTCAAATAAGAGGGGGTGGGAGGGGAGAGAGAGAGAAAGAGAGAGAGAAGGGACATAGAGCTACAAAAGTGAGATAAAAGTAGTAAATAAAATAAATGGTAAAACTCTAAGAATAGTTTTGCAAATAATTTTGACAACCCAGTTTTTCAGAAAACAATTGACCAACCAAAAATTACTGAAAAAAAAGCAAAGAAAAATTTTAGTAATCTATTAAATAAAAATTGACAAAAGAAAAACAAAATGAAAGATGTTTTTAAATATCCAAGACCTCAGACTATGAGGAGACTTCAAAAGTTTTGTGGGAAAATGTAATTAAAAGACAGTTTATAAATATAGTTTATATATTTCTAAACATAATCTCCATCAAGTATAAGACACTTTTGCATTAATAAGTGATGATACTAGCCATTTAGTCCATTCTCAAAGAAATGAGGGTCCTGGGAGTTAAACAGTGTCAATGCAGTCTTTTTTACATTATTAACAAGAGAAAAATGGGTGCCCTTTGTAGATTTTGTTAAGATTAGGAAATAAGCAAAAAAAGTCAGAAGGAGCCAAATCAGGACTGTAAGGTGGATGCCTCATGATTTCCCACATAAACTCTCACAACATTGCCCTCGTTTGGTGAAAAGAATGAGCAGGAGCTTTGTTATGGCGAAAGGCTCTCTAATGAAACTTTCCCAGGCATTTTCTTCTAAAGCTTTGGCTTTCATAAAAACACTTGAATAATAAGCAGATGCTACTGTTCTTTGGCCCTCTAGAAAGTCAACAAGCAAAATTCCTTGTATATCCCCCAAACTGTTGCTGTGACCTTTGCTTTTGACCAGTCCACCTTTGCTGTGGCTGAACCACATCCCCCCTCTTGGTAGCCACTGTTCTGATTGTGCTTTGTCTTCAGGATGGTGCTGGTACAGCTCTTTCATCTCCCGTTACAACTCTTCGAAGAAATGCTTTGGGATCTTGATCCCACTTATTTAAATTTTCCATTGTAAGCTCTGCCCTTGTCTGCATCTGATCTTGGTACAACCGTTTTGGCACCCAGAGTGGAAAGTTTGCTACACTTCAATTTTTCAGTCAGAATTGTGTAAGCTGAACCAATTGAGACATTTATGGTGTTATTTTTTCTGCTGTTACTCATTGTTCCTCTTCAATGGGGACAAAAACAAGATGACTTTTTCCTCAAAAAATGATGTGGATGGTCTGCCACTGTGGATTCATCTTCAACATCATCTCATCCCTAGTTAAAACAAGTTATCCATTGGTGAACTGCCAGTTTCCTTGGAGCATTGACCCCATAACTTCTCTGAAAGCATCAGTGATTTCGCTACTCTTTCACCATCAATTTGATGTTCGTTCTTGCTTCGAGTTTATCAGAACACGCGTTGCTCTGGCAGGCCTCTTTTCATACTGATATAACTAGTGTCTTATCTTTCTTAGTGCCTAAAACTAAGATCCTGTTCAGACATGTTATAACAAGTTAATATGAGTTTATTTTGGTGCAAAAAAATTGAAAGCATGCATGTTTTCTCATAATGCATATTGTCCATGAACATTTTAAAGACCCCTTAAATGTAGTAAGCACAAACTATTTTGGACAGTTTTACTCAAGTTTTGACTTTAGCAAAATACAAATTAAATGAAAAGTGTAATTGTTCTAAATGTAATTATTGGAAGCTATTTCTGTGGCATCCAGACTGATTTAAAAATAAATTCCACAATAGATTATTTCCATTATTATTCAAATTGATCCATAGAACTGAAAAATAAAGAATTATACCCAAACCATTGTATGATGCCTGTTATAAGATTGATAGTAAAACCAGAAAAAATGCATAATAAAGGAAAATGAAAGGCAATTTTACTTTAAAATAAAAGCAAAAAATTATAAATAATAGATTAAAAAACAAAATGCAGTTATGTAGTAACAAGCTGGGTTCAGCCTAAGAAAGCAAGGATATTTTAATATTAGAAATTTATTAATGGAATCATTCATATTAATAAATTAGTTATAAAACATAAGTTAATCTTAATAGTTGAAGCAAAATATTCAATAAAATTTAAAATATTCATGATTTTTAAGGTCTAAAATTAAGAATAGAAGCAACTTCTTAAGCCTGATTAAAATTCTTTTTTTTTCTTTATTTCAGCATATTACAGGGGTCCAAATAATTAGGTTACATATATTGCCTTTGCCCCACTCAAGTCAGAGCTTTAAGCATGTCCATCCCCTAGATGGTGTGCACTGCACCCATTAGGTGTGTATATACCTATCCCCTCCTCCTCCCTCCCATCTGCCCAACACCTCATGAATGTTATTACTATATATGCACTTAAGCGTTGATCAGTTAATACCAATTTTATGGTGAGTACATGTGGTGCTTGTTTTTCCAGTCTTGGGATACTTCACTTAGTAGAATGGGTTTTGCTCTACCCAGGATAATACAAGTGGTGCTATATCACCTTGTTTTTTTGTGGCTGAGTAGAACTCCATGGTATACACGTACCACATTTTATTAATCCACTCATGTACTGATGGGCACTTGCGTTGTTTCCAAATCTTTGCAATTGTGAATTGCACTGCTATAAACATTTGAGTGCAGATGTCTTTTTTATAGAATGTCTTTTGTTCTTTTGGGTAGATACCCAGTAATGGGATTGCTGGATCAAATGGTAGTTCTACTTGTATCTCTTTGAGGTACCTCCATATTGCTTTCCACAAAGGTTGTACTAGTTTGCAGTACACCAGCAATGTATGAGTG
>RJWJ010023021.1:0-26257 GCA_004363605.1 Indri indri | reverse complement strand
AGCAAAAGGAGGAGGAGGAAGAAGGAGGAGGAGGAAGAGGGAGGAGGAGGAGGAGGAGGAGACCAAAGCTTTACTTTACAGGGCACTGTTGCAAACCCACTTCAGCAGGCAGTTAGGAACAGGGACAAAGCGCATCTCATCACTAGGGGAGGGGCAGGAATGTGCTCTTGTCCCAGTACTGTGTCTGCAGGAGGAGCAGGAAGATCTTTGAATGTCAACATCTCCACACCCTGGTTAACAGTGCTGGCAAGCCTAAGATTTCATCAGAACATCAGACATACCCTCACTCCCCCAGCCCTCTGCCACCAGGCTAAGAAGCATGGAGTAAAAGTAACAGTGGAATATAACTGGGCCAAGTGCAACAGACTGGTAAGTAGCACAAAGGGAAGGCACAGCAAACCTGAGCAGTATTAGCAAAATATGACAAAAGGAAACGGAATTTTCTGGTGCTCATAAATTTATCACTGCAACAAATTTTAATCCCAGCCTAACTCCTGTCTACATTAGCAGAAACCCACACTAAGCCCTATCTGCGGGAAAACTGTGCTCATTAATAACTTTAAAAATTATTTACCCCTAATATGCTATCCTGTACAACATATACTGCTTTCAACAAAAATTACAAGGCAAGTCATCAATTCTATTTTTATTTTCAAAATTGATTGGATTATTTGATTTCCTTTGATTTCACACATGAATTTTAAGATCATTTGGCCAATCTATGTAAAAAGACAGTTGAAATTTCAACAGGAATTGCATTGACTCTGCAGATCTATTTGTGGAATATTGTGATCTTATCAAGTTAAGTTGTGTTATCTTTGAATATTAGCTGCCTTTCCATTTATTTAGATCTTTCTTTCAATTTTTTAGCTTTACACTAGACAAGTCTTAAACTTCTTTTGTTAAATTTATTTTTAAGTATTTTTGAGCTATTGTGAATGGAATTGTCTCTTGATTTCGTTTTGAGATTGTTCATTGCCAGTTTACAAAAATTCTATTTTTTATATTGCTCTTATAACCTGCAACCTTGATGAACTAATTTATTAGTTCTAGTCTTCTTGTGTATGTGTGAATTCCTTAGAAATCAGTATATACAGGATAATGTCACCGGCATAGGCTTCCAAACTGGAGGCCATTTGTTTCTCTTTGTTGTAGCATACACCTGATAAAATCTCAGGTATAAAGTTGAATAGAAGTACTAAAAGCAGATATTCTTGTCTTATTCTCAAACTCAGATATAAAGCTCCCAGGTTTTCACCTTTAAGTATGATATTCGCTGTAGGTTTTTCATAGATGACCTTTAGCAGGTCTAGGAGGTTTCCTTCTATTCCTCGTTTGCTGGGGGTGTTAATAATAAATAGTCATTGGATTTATCAAAATTTTATCTCTGTCAATTGATTTTGTTTGTATTTTATTGTATTATAGTGTATTACACTGATTGATTTTAAATGCTACACCATATTTGCATTTGTGAGATAACCCCTCTTGATAATGGTTTCCAATCATTTTTATATGTTGCTACATTAAGTTTGCTAGTATTTTTGACACTATGTTTCTATAATCATAAGGGATAATGGTCTATACTTTTCTTTTCTTCTGATACTTTTGCCTGGCTTTCTTATCTGGGTAATACTGGCCTGGAAAAAAATTGTAAGTTTTTCCTTTTCTTCAATTTTTAAATTTATTTTTAATTGTCAAATAAAATTGCATATATTTACATGTGCAATATGTTTTGAAATGTGTTTACATTGTAGAATCACTAAGTTGAACCAATTAACACAAGCATTACATCACATACTTATTTTTACGTGGTAAGAACACTTAAAATCTATTCTCAGTTATTTTCAAGAATGCCATACATTGTCATTAACTATAGTCACCTGCAATAGATTTCCTGAACGCATTCCTCCGATCTTAATAAAATTTTTATGCTCTGATCATCTCCCTGACCCCACCCCATAAACATCATTCTACTCTTTCTTCTTTTTTGAGGGGTGGGCAGGGAGTGACCATGAAGGGTTGGTATTAATTCTTCACTACATGTTTGGTAGAATTCACCAGTGAAGACACATGTGTTCGTGCTTTTCTTCATGGGAAGATTTTTAATTTCCTATCTTTATTTGTTATAAGTCTCTTCATATATTCTATTAGCATAAGTCTATTAATATATTATATTTCTTCACTTTGATAATTTGTTCCTATCTCAGAATTTATTTCTAAGTTGTAGCCTTCTATGTTTTTGGTGAAAAAAGAGGAAAGAAAAGACAAGACACAAAGAGAAAGGGAACGAAGCGGGGAAGGCAGCAAGGGAGCGAGGAAGGGAAGGAGGGAGAGAGGAAGGCAGACGGACTCACTCTGGAGGCCAGGCGGGCTAATGAGGGTTTACTAGGATTACCTGGCGTAATCCTCCAAACCACCCCGCTGTTACAGGTTTTCAGACAGGAGAGAAAACTGAGGTTCGGGAGGGCACCCAGAGCCTGGACGGGCAGCTGGCAGCCAGGGGCTGCTCCACTCCCGGCTAAAGCACGTGTAAGTCGCTCGGGCCGGCTGGGCCGCCCGTCCACCCTCCCCCAAGACCCATCGCTCGCAGGGCCGCGGCCTCTCTGCCCCGCTGCCGGGATGGGGATTGGGATGTGCGCCCAGGTGGCCCAGGCTGAGAGCTGGCTTTCCCTAGAGGACGGGCTCCCCGCAGCCTCCCCACCAGACCAACCCTCTGCTCAGCCACCCGGAGCCTGGCTGCGCGCGTGTGGGGCGGGTGGCACCCGAGCGCTCGGTCCGGCTTGGCTGGGGACCGTGGGGGCTGCACCTCGACGACTGGGGGTTGTGCAGGGTGGGGCCGGCCTCCCCTCCTCTCCACTACCCCGACTTCTCCTAGAAGACCTTCCAAGTCCCGCCGAACCTTGCCCGCCAACGCCCCTACCCCGCTGGGACATCCGTCTGCTCACCTCAGCCTGGCATTGGGCGCGCACCCCGGGAGAAGATCCCTTAGACTCCCGGGCACGAGAGCAGGATAGGGGCAACGGTGGCACCAGAGGGTGTCATATCATCCGGCCAGCTACTGGAGGAAGGGAGGGGCTTCAGCTGACGCACTCACACCCACCCTCCACGGCCCAGCCTCTGGTTTCGGCCAAAGTGCCAAGAACTGGGGCGTGGGGCGCGGGCTGCGGGCACTTCTGGTCCGGCTCCCCCAGGCATCCTCGCACTTGGCTGGTGGCCCTGACGTTCCAGAAGCCACATAAACTGTTCAGCCTGCTTGGGCTTCCATCTTCAGGGACAGAGAGCAGCAGAACGCGGGCCCTGTCACTCACACCCAGCGAACTCTCCACGTCCATTCCGGGTTCCTGACGCCTCAGCCTGCATGGCCCGGCCCCCTCCGGTGCCCACAGGTCCTTTCTCGCCTGCAGCTCTAGTTACACGTGCTTCGTACCCTGGGGACTCTGAGGTGGCGCCGGCCACCACGACCACGCAGAGCGCCAGAGCTCAGGCCGGGGCGCCCAGGGCAGGGACGGGGCCGCAGCGTCCTCAGGCGGAGGACGGAGGGAGGACAGCCCCTTACCTGGACCCACAGGGGCGGAAGCGGCTGTGGCCCGGCCCCTGCTCCCCAACTTCGTCGACCTCCAGCCGCCCTGCCCGCGCCGCCCAGGGCACCCAGGCCGCCTGGCGCCGGCCGCCTCCTCCCCGCCGCCGTCCCTGCCTGGCTGCTGAGGAGCCCCCCGGGCAGCCGCGGCCGCAAACTTTCCAGAGCGCAAAGCCCGCGCCACGCCGGGCCCGCCGCAGGGACCGCTCCGACCTGAGCCCGCCGGGTGCCCTAGGAATTCTGCTGCCTGCCCGGTCCGACACCCCGACCTGGCTCCCGCGGAAGCCTGGCTCGCTGCCCCCGGCCCAGCGCCCGCCCGTTCCCTCCAGCTGGGGGCCCGCAGGTGTGGCCGTGCCACCGAGAGGGACCGCTCCAGACCTGGGGGGACCCGGCTCGCTTGGGCGCGGGGTGTGCGTGTAGGTAAGGAACAATTGGTCAAAAGTGGCTTTTTGTTTTTCCGAGTGGAAAGACTGCCTTCGAAATTATATTTTTTCCTCATTTACTTAAAACTGGTAGTGTCTAATTATTGTATCATGTACCCATGATTCTGTCGGTAAATTTGAACATACTTTTATAGGTTTTTGTGAAATTTTAAATTCTATCTGAAATTAAGGTAACTTCAGAAAGATTTTAAATAGAGGACATGAATATGCTTTTTTAGGAAGTACTGATATCTCTGGCTAAGTATTTGTCCTTTTGTTATAATTTGTTTATACGTCAGTTATTTTATTCAACTTTAGTTTCAGTAAAATAAATTCTATTGAAAACTCCCTATAGTCATTGGAATGACAAAAGAAACTCTGGCACAGTGGCGGTATACCAATCTTAATTCTTAAATAATTCAACGTTTCCAACTGGGGCCCTACTTGAAAAATTTATGTTGTAGCAATTATTTTAAAAGACCATCCTTTACCACCAAAATAAGCAATGCATTCATCATAACCCTAGCAGCCTGGACAGCTAGCTAAAACACCCTTTGGAGATCAAAGTTTAATGAAGTAGACCAGGAATACAAAGAACAATCCTGTAAGAGTGGAACAGTGTTCAGAAACTAAAAGTTGTGGTTGTTAGAACTTCATCTGTTGGAGGTTTTAAGAAGCAATATATGTAAAGTAAAATGTATGTAAACTATGGCAGTTGACATTTTTTCATGCATCAGTAAGTTGTCTGACAGTGGCCAAACGTAACTCGTGAAAAATAATTGGATGTCATATTCAAAATAATAGCAATCATTCCTTGGATATTTTCTATTAAATTGTTTTTAGGCAGTAATCTTTTTTTAAAAAACTCTCGTTTTTTAGTTAGCTTACTGAAGCTGTTGACTATGGCAAATAAACAAACAGAAAAGAATGTTTCGTCTGCTGCTATTTTTAACATTGATTGTATCTGCTAGCTTAGGAAATGGCCCATTTTTTCTGTGAACAAATATTTCACAGGGTCACTCAGCTAACTGGGCTGCTTAAAGAGATAAGATGGGAGAAAATTATGATATGTTTTGACAAATTGCTTGTTAAGATGCACTTTCTAAAGCCTCACTCTGGCTGAAGTTGTTTTGTACAAATGATATACCACCTCCCTGATCTACCAACATTGCACAGAGAATCACAACCAAGAATGTGGAGAAAAAACAGCGGAAGTGTGTATATATATACTTTTTTACGGTTGAGGATTTAAACCAAATTGTCTTGGTATTGAAGCTGTATTACTTGATATTTAAAGCTGTATTTAAAGCAGCTTTCATATGGAGAAAAAGAGTAAAGTGAAGCTGAATCAGTTTTATGTTAGGTAGGCCACAGCATGTATGAAAAAGTCATTTGCATAAAGGTACAGTGTTGAAATATTATTTTGTGTTTGTTTTTACATTTTTATATTCAAAATGTATTGCAAATACAAGCCAAGGTTAAAATTCATACTAAGGTAAGTGATAGCATTATTACTGAGTTGCATGGTAGTCACACATTTTGTTCACATCTACACAATATTTAATAGTATGATTTGTCCGGGAAGGAAATGTGGGGTGATGCTTCTGAATTTCTTTGTACTCTTAGGGCATCTGGATCTAAGAAAAACATTTTAAAACTTATCAAAAACTCAATATAATTTAGAACACACATGTCTAGGTTGGGAAAAAAAATACAGATATAATAAGAAAAGTGACCCTCATAGAAAGTAACATGAGTTGTCTGTTGGTTGACTGTAATTAAAGAAGGGACAGATGCAAGCTGTCAGCAGAACCTGATTGCTATGTGGCTGGGGGTGTGATTGTTGGGGTTTGTCTGTTGGAATAAAATTTTCTAGAAATTTTCTTAACTGAAAGTTTTCTAAATTAAGCCCCACTTCTGGGTCATGTTCCCTTTTCCTGAAGATGTGAGTCTTCAGGAAAGGGAAGACAGAAATGTGTAATACGTGGGTCTTGCGGTCTCTCACCTTCAGGGATTTTAATTTCCTTGAAGGTACATTTTTTTTTCCTAAAGTTTCTTGTATACCGCATGTAGTCATATCTTTGTTTTCTGTCTATTCAGACACTCTATATCTTTTGATTGGTGAGCTTAATCTATGTACATCCAAAGTAATTATTTATAGTTAAAGACTTACTATTGCCACCTTGTTAATGGCTTTCTGTTTTGCAATTTTTTTTGATCCTCTTTTGCTTCTGTTTTCCTTTGTGATTTGATTTTTTTTAGTGGTACAGTTAGACTCATTTCTCTTTATCTTTTTTGTATCTACTGAAGGTTTTTCTTTGTCCTTACCATGAGACTTGCATAAAAGTTCTTGTAGTTAATAACAGTTTTAAGCTGATAACAACTTGTCTTTTATCACATACACAAATTACACTTTTACTTCCCCCACACGTGTTGCATTAATTATGTCAGAATTCAGTTCTTATTATGTATCCATTAACAAATTTTTTTTTTTTTTTGAGACAGTCTCACTCTGTTGCCCTGGCTAGAGTGAGTGCCATGGCATCAGCCTAGCTCACAGCAACCTCAAACTCCTGGGCTCAAGCGATCCTCCTGCCTCAGCCTCCCGAGTAGCTGGGACTACAGGCATGTGCCACCATGCCCAGCTAATTTTTTCTATATATTTTTAGTTGTCCAGATAGTTTCTTTCTATTTTGTTAGTAGAGATGGGGTCTTGCTCTTGCTCAGGCTGGTCTCGAACTCCTGAGCTCAAACAATCTGCCCGCCTCGGCCTCCCAGAGTGCTAGCATTACAGGCGTGAGCCACCGCGCCCAGCCCATTGACAAATTTTTGAGGCTATAGTTATTCTTAATACTATATTCTTTTAAATGTTATACTCTGTTTAAAGTGATTTACACACCACTATCACAGCATTGCTTCATTCTGTATCTGTCTATACATTTACCTTTAACAGTGATATATATTTTTATATGCTTTTGTTTTTATTAGCATGCTTTCTTTTCAAATATAGAAATCACTTTAGCATTTCTTTTAAGGCAGGTCTAGTGGTGATCACTCTCTCACCTTCTAGGTCTTTCCTAAGAGTGCACTCCATCCTGAACGTTGACGTGGATCTCTAGATTCCCAGGAATTGGTGGATGTGTTTCAAAGCCCTAATCCTCAAAGCATCTGATTCCCTAGTCTTTCCACTTAGGCCATTCAGCGTGTGCACTGTTTGTCCCAACTGGTATCCTTTGCCCCAGGTCATATAGGTAGTTCATTTGCTTTTAAATGTTTTCAATAAATATTAGCCCGTTGCTAATTTTTTCTCTTTCTTACTGTAAGCATTTACTGCTATAAATTTCCCTCTAATCACTATTTTATAGAATCTCATAGTTTTTGGTATGTTGTCTTCATATTAATTAGTTTTCACATATTTTGAATTTTCTTTCTGCTTTTTTTTCTTTGATATGTTGGTTATTTAGCACTAGGTTGCTTAATTTTCACATAAAGACAAATTTTATCAAATATTTTGCTGTCATTGACTTGTAATTTTTCTTTCATTGTTGCTGGACAACATTTTTTATTTTTTAAATTTTAGTAATTTTCTAATGGCCTAGTATATGATCAACCCTGACAGTGTTCTATAAACACTTGAGAAGAATGCACATTCTGCTGGTTTTGGATAGATTGATTTCTGCATATCTCTTAGGTCTAGTTAGTCTATGGGATTTTTCAAGTATGTTTCCTTGTTGATCTTCTGTCTAGTTGTTCTATCCCTTATGGAAAGTGGGATATTGACGTTTCCAAATATTATTGTTGAGTTATCTATTTGTTCCTTCATTTCTGAATTTCTTTTACTTCATGTACCTGTGAGTATTATTAGATGTATATATGTTACAATTGAATATATTCCTGAGGCATTGACACTTTTGTCTTTATAAAATATCCCTTTTTATCTCTAGTAATTCTTATTTTGTTTTAATTGCAGGGAATGCGGCCAAGCTCCCCGCAAAAAACCGGGTCCCTTTGGTAGGGTTGCAAAGGATATGAAAATAATAGAAAATGGAAAATAATGGAAATAAAAGAATACACAGAGACGAAGGTATAGTTTTATAGATTTATAAAGATTATAGGCAAAGTGGGTGCTCAGGGGGCCTGGATTTCTCCGTCAATCTCAAAAGGCCATGTAAGAATGAAGTCTTACATGGTCATTTATAGGTAACAGTTATCAGTTGCCAGGGGTAACAGATTTACATAACAGCAGGTAGTTCCTCTTAGGTTAACAGTTTTTCAAAAGGCTTCTACAGATCCCTTAACTAATTCTATCTACGTGAGCAAATGGTTATAAAATCTTTCAAAGATTAACTTCTAAGTTCTAAGGTAAATTTGTCACTTATCAGAGGGGTTAAACAGAGATGTATTGGCTCCACATTTTCTTTATCAGGTTATTGTAAATGGAGACAGGTAGTCTGGAGTTTTAAGCAGGAACTGCCCCTTGGGCTAATTGCTTTTAGCCATAGGTGGGCTGTTTAGGTGGCTGTCAGTTCGGGCGGACACTCTTTTATCAGCTCTCATCCTGTAGTTTTTAACAGATCTGCTTTGCTTTACAAAGCAAATCCAAACCTTTAGGTCTGAGAAACGCGACTCCTTCTGGGATACAGCCACTACTGTCTTTCAGAGATGCCCTCCCAAGGTGCAACAGCTTTTGATATGCAAACCAACATGTTGACATATTCCTTCAGGGCAAAGCTCTGCAAAACTCCTGAGACATATCCTGTCCCCAATATATTTATATTAATTCACGGAGCAACATTATGTGGATTATTCCCCATATAATTGAGAGATAGATGTCAGTGATTTCTTCCTGAGTCTAGAAAGCTTCTGTAAGGATTATCTGGAATAGAAAGTAAACTGGAAAGAGCAGGATAATTTTGAGGAAATATTGTTAAAGGGACTTGTGGTTGGCAGAATAATGGCCCACAAAGATGTTCACGTCCTAATCCCTTCTTCTAGTCCTCAGCTTCTGTGAATATATTAGGCAGTGCGACAGAGAAGGATTAAGGTTGCAGATGAAATAAGGACTGCTAATCAGCTGACTTTAAGATAGGGAGATTACCTTGGGTTATCCACATGGGCCCAATGTAATCACCGGGGTCCTGAAATGTGTAATCGGGAGGTGAGAGACTCAGTGTCACAGTGATGCATGTGAGATCAATGTGATCAGACGCTGGTGGCTTTGCAAGTGCTAGGAAGACAGGAGCCAAGAACTGCAGGCAGCCTCTAGAAACTTGGAAAGAAACAAAACAAAATATAAACAACCAGACAAACAAAGAAAATAGCTACTCACCTAGAGCCTCCAGAAAGGAACTCAATCCTGCTGACACCTTAATTTAGCCTAGTGAGACGCATTTTGGTCTTTCGACCTCCAGAAATACAATACAGTAAATATATGTTGTTTTAAGCCTCTAAGTTTGTAACAATTTGTTACAGCAGCAAGAGGGAACTAATTTAGGACTAGAATATTGTCACATTCATGAGAAGCTTTATTGAAAACATCATCTTAACATCATTGGAATCCTTTTCTCTTTCTATCAGAATCAATGAAATTTCTCCAAAGTGTTGACAAAATTCCATAATATCTTCACAGCAAAAGTTGTAGGCAATAAATCAGAATGTCAAGAACCCCCAAAACATGGGATGAACATAAGAATTTTTCCAACTGATAGACTTGGTGATTCTTTTCCATTAACATAAATTTACTTCGGGTCCTCTGTGAAAGCACCATTGAGTAATTTTTATATGCTGGATTTTAATAAGGAAAAGTATAATGTTATTGATGCTTCTAAGGAGTGAGGCCCAGGTACTGCAGGAGCATGGATAATGGACACCTAACCAGGCTTGGTTGTGCTTAAGTCGGTGTTAGGTGTCTAATAATTGTACAACACAGAAAACAATGCAGAGAGGCTCAGTATTTAAAATTTTGTATGGGCTAGTCAAGGTTACTCAAGGATAATTTTACTAAATAATGATAGCAGTGGTACTAGTTTTGTATATGGAAAAATAACATAGATGATATGTTGTATTTTGATTTGTTTTTCAGATAAAAAATGTTTCTTCTTTGCTATTAAAATGAGCAAATTTTTCACTTATGTTACCATTTAAAAATGCCTTTTTTTTCCAAGCTGGCATTGGAATGTCAGCAAACACTTTCCTTTTTCTCTTGTGTGTCCTCCCACTCCATCTTGAATGCAGACCTAAGCCCACTGATGTGACCACCAGTCACTTGGCACTTGTCCACATAATGAACCTCCTCATTGAAGTTATCGTGGTGTCTCCGGAACTCTTTGAGTCACTGCATTTTGGGAATGACTTGAAATGTAAGGCTTTGCTCTCCCTGAGCAGGGTGATGGGGGGCCTCTCCATCTGCACCACCTGCCTCCTGAGCATGCTCCAGGCCATCACCATCAGCCCCAGCACCTCCTGGCTGGCAACGTTTAAAAATAAATCAACAAATGACATTTTTTATATTTTATTCTTTTTATGGTTCCTCAATTTGTCTTTCAGTAGTAACCTGATCATCTATGCTGTGTCATCTTCCAATGGGACCCAGAAAGACCTGATGATTCTCACACAGTACTGCTCCCTCTCCCCCATGAGCTACATCATTAGGGGCTTGATTGTCACTCTGTCAGTATCCAGGCATGTCCTTCTATTAGGAGTTATGCTTTTCTCAAGTACATACATGATGATTCTCTTGTGCAGGCATCAGAGGCGATCCCAGGACCTTCACAGCACCAGCCTCTCCCCAAGAGCCTCCCCAGAGAAAAGGGCCACCCGGACCATCTTGCTACTGGTGAGTTTCTTTGTGGTCATGTACTGGGTGGACCTTATTATCTCATCCTCCTCAACCCTGTTATGGGCATATGACCCAGTTCTTTTGGGTAGCCAGAGGCTTGTGGTCAACATCTATGTCACAGTGAATCCTTTGGTGCTACTCAGTTATGATATAAGAATAATCAATGTTTTCCAAATTATGTGGCAAAAAGTTCATCAATTTTTAACAAATTATGAAAATAATTGTCTAAAAAGCACGTTCTTTTGCCATCAGTTAAATAACTTAAGTAGCAGAGGTTCTGCCACTGGTTTAACTAAGATGTGTGGAATCACACGTTTAAACTATGTAAACACTGTTGGCACCTGTGCTGCCATATTTGGGTTTCAACTCTGTGGGGCATTATAAGGATCCTTGTCATTTTTTGATTATTTTTGCTGTGTGCATTGCAAGGATTTTTAGAATATGAATTATAGTAATTTTTAAAGCATAATATGCACAATGTACATAGGCAAAATACTTCACAGTTTTCTTTGGAATGAAACAGTTTTATGGTAAATCCTGATTTTCTTGATTTGGTTCATCACCTCACTATGGCATTGATATTTGTAGAGCGTGATAATTTTTCTTTCAGAGTGAAAGGCTTTCTTATTCTTTGCACAGATTTCTGGCGTCATTCCTTAACTTTAGTGAAAAGTGTGTGTGTGTGTGTGTGTGTGTGTGTGTGTGTGTATAAAATTGCTGCTTTTATGTAGCAATACTCTTGTAGTTGATGGAATTAGTTACCTGAGTCCAGGATCTTTGACTCCAGGCACCATGATTTTGTAACATTTTTCTAACACTTAAAAAGTAATATCAGTTTGGGTTTTTCACTTAATTCAGCAATTTTTTAAAAAGGATTTTAATTGAAATATGCACATGGTTAAATATTACTGGTTACTCTTCTATTGATAGTTTCTACTGTCATGTTATGGTGCCTACAAAATATGACCTGTAGGATTTTTGTTTGCAGAAAGTTAATGGCATTCTGAGGCCAAAAACATTTCCATTTACAATTATTTTCTCTTATATTTGAAAGTAATGTGCATCCTGTGCTCTCTGGTTTAAAAATTTTATTTGCTTATCTGCATAACTAGTAAAACTTACTAATAATGTTAGTAACACACTTTATACTTGTTTATTTGTTGTATGCCAAAACAATTGATCTTTGCAATTACTTTAATGTCATCTAACATTATTATAAATATTTCAATTTCTTTTTTCCATGAATCTTTGTGTTATACATTGTAACTAATACATTATGCTATATGTGAAATTGGCTTAGAACAGTACCTAATATATTAATTTTCTCAGTAAATATTAACTCCTTTTATTGAAAAAATTTATCTGTTGAAACAATTATCAACTTAAAATGTTATATTTTTCTTACAAAAATTCCTCTTTCTTGCTACATACATATCGAGGCAAAAGAGGAGGATGGTTCAGTGTGCCACCTTGATAAAATCCAGGTCAAATGGAAGAGTTCCCTAATTTACTCTGAATACTGTACATCACTTGTCTCACAAACTAAATACGAGTGGTAGTAATGGCATATATATTAATTTTATCCTTACTAAGGTAGGGAACTCTAGAACTTAGGGAATTATGGACTGCTCCAAAGCATCATTTGTCTATTTTTTCTGATTCTTCCAACAACTGCCATGCAAATCTATACACTTGGAATACTACAAATTATAAATGAATTGCCTGATAGGTACTAACTAAATTAGCTCAAGAAGGTACAGAATATTGGAATAGACCTGTATATGAAGAAAGAGAATGCATCAGTAGACTGACAACAATGACACAGATATAATATAAAAACTGATTTTAGAGGTTACACATATGAAATAAACACAGAAGTTTGTAAGGCATATTAAGAGACAGAACTCTCTATTTTTATGAAGCCACAAAAATGAAATAAAAAATATCAATTTATAAAAGACACACTGCTGCAGCTCACTGATTGTTAGGAAGCTGTAATAACATCACCATCAAGATAAGAATAACTTTGAGAGTGACGTCCTCAAGACAGAAGCCTAGTTAGCACCAGGCTTTATTCCCCCACATGAACATTCAAACAAACAATTGATTGAATAAACTTTGTAGGGAACTCTGTAACCTAGACAAACATTTACAACAAACAAGCAAGTGTCCGATCAAGAAAAAGCCATATGCAACATGGTAGGAAATTTCATGGGGTTTTTACTCACCCTTCCCCACCACCTTCCTTGCACAGCACAGCATGGACTGCAGGAAGCTGACCAATGTTTGGTTCCTTGTAACAGGACAGAAAAATAGAATGTATTTGAAATGATCAACCTGTCTGTGGGCTGCCCAAAGGGATACTTTTGTCTTGCCTGACTTGAACCTCAGATGGGCAATGGTGGCATCATGTGGATCTCAGGCTGGCAGGGGCTGCAGAAGGCAGGGTGGACTCCATGGCACTTCAACACTGAAGTGGGGCTGCAGAACCATGGACTTCTTGGACCAAGAAATGATGAGTGGAGAACTGCAATACAATATCAATGGCCATGACAAGAACTTGAGCTAAGGCTCTTTAAGAAATTCAGAAATTCTTGGCCGGGTGTGGTGGCTCACCCATCTCTACTAAAAATAGAAAGAAATTAGCTGGACAACTAAAAATATATAGAAAAAATTAGCTGGGCATGGTGGGGCATGCCTGTAGTTCCACGTACTTGGGAGGCTGAGGCAGAAGGATCGCTTGAGCCCAGGAGTTTGAGGTTGCTGTGAGCTAGCCTGACACCATGGCACTCTAGCCCAGGCAACAGAGTGAGACTCTGTCTAAAACAAACAATCAGACAAAAAAAGAAATTCAGAAATTCTTATTCTATGTAAGCAAACTGCTAGGTTGAGTAATCAAAAGTCTAACCTGAATCAAAAACAGAAAACCGTGGCCCCAGGCTCGAGCTCAAGCAAGTTTACAGGCCCCAAACCTTTTAAATGATGGGGAAGCCAAGTCCCGTTAAGGAAGGACGCTGTTACACTGCCAACAATTTATATAGTTAATTTTTTTCACAGCCTTCCCCAAAGGGGTCTACATTCTTTTACCAGAGTGACTATGTTTTGGGGAAAAGTAAACAAGCAGATCTCTCAGGGACCACTGGACACTGGCTGTGAACTGACATTAATTTTGAAAATCCTAAATATCACTTGTGGTCACTTGTCAGAGTAACGATTTATGGAGGGCAGATAATTAATGGAGTTTTAGCTTAGAGCCATCTCGCAGTGAGTCCAGTGTGTCCCAGAACCCGACTTGTGGTTATTTTCCCAGTTCCATAATACATAGTTGGAATAGACATACTCAGCCGCTGATAGAATTTCCACATTTGTGCCCTGACCTGTAGAGTGAAAGTTACTATGGTAGGAATGGCCAAGAAGATACCATTAGAACTACCTCTACCTAGGAAAATAGTAAAGCAAAAGCAATTCTCTACATTTCTGGAGAGATTGAAGCGATTAGCGCCGTTATCCAAGGTGTCAAGCACTTAACAGATGCAAGGTGGATGCACATTGCATCTCCATTAAACTTTCCTACATGGCCTGTGCAGAAATCAGGTGATTCTTGGAGAAGAACAGTGGAGTATTTTAGCTTTAAACAAATGATGATGCCAGCTTCAACTGCTGTAACAGATGCGGCTTAATTGCTTGAACAAATTAGCATATTGCGGTACCTGATCTGCAGCTATTGCTCTGGCTGACCTGTCTATCTTGATGCCTGTCAACAAGGCCCATCAGAAGCAGTTTGCTTTCAGCTGGGATGGGCAGCACGACACCTCCACTGTCCTACCTCAGGGACATATCAACTCTCCAGCCCTGTGTCATAATTTACTTCACAATGACCTCAATCACCTTTCGTTTTCACAATATATCACAGTGGACTATTTCACTGATTATATTATGCTGATTGGACCTAGTGTGCAAGATGTACAAATTACCCTAATCTTGTTATTAAGATATCTATGTGCCAGGAAGCAGAAAATAAATCTGACTAAAATTCAGAGAACTTCTATCTCAATAACATTGTTAGTGGTCCATTGGTGTGGGGTGTGTTGAGATAGGCCTTCTAAGGTGAGCAATACATGGCTGTATCTGATCTACAATCAAAAAAGAGACACAACGCCTAGTGGGCCTGTTTTGTTTTGTTTTGTTTTTTTGGATTTTGGAGGCAATATATGCCTCATTTGGGTGTGTAACTCCAGCCCACTTACTGAGTGGCCCAAAATGCTGCTAGTTTTAGTGAGGCCCAGAATAGAAGACCCTGCAACAGGTCCAGGCTGCCCACAAGCTGCTCTGCCACTTGGGCCATATAACCTATCAAATCTAATTGTGTTTGAAGTGTCAGTGACAGTTGAGAATACTGTTTTCAGCTTTAGCAGGTGCCTATAGGTGAAAAACAGCTACGACCCTGATATTAGAACAAATCCCTGCCATCCCCTGCAGATAACTGCCCCTCTTTAGAGAAACAGTTCTTGCCCTGCTACTCAGCCTTAGTAGGTACTGAACACTTAAACATGGGCTACTCACTTGCCATATGACCTCAGCTGTCCATTATGTGCAGGGTGTAATCCGATCCCCTGAGCCATAAAGTTGTACATGGACAGCAATACTCCATTATCAAATGGAAGCAGTGTGCACATGATTGGGCCCCACTATACACTGAAGGCACAAGTACATTACATGGTCAAGTGGTCCAAATGTCCATAGTCCCCAAACCTGCTACACTTCCCTTTCTGTCTCATCCCCTATGGGCTCATGGGGAGTTCTTGATGATCAGTTAACACAGAAAGAGGAGACTCAGGTCTGCTTTCCAGATGGTTCTGCAATATATGCAGACACTACCCCAAAGTGGACAGTTTAGGACTATAGCCCCTCTCTGGAACATCCCCGAAGGACAGTATTGAAGATTATTCCTTCCAATGACCAGAACTTTGAGCAGTGTTCCTGGCTGTTCACTTTTCTTAGAAGATAAGCGGCCAGGTGTGCAGTTATATATCAGCTCATGGGCTGTGTCCAAAGTCTTGGCTGGAAGGACAAGGACATAGAAGCAATGTGATTAGAAAAGTGCTGACAAATAAATCTGGGAAGAGGTATGGAAATAGATATCTCTGAATGGGCAAGAAAACTGTGAAGATATATGTTTCCCACATTAGTGCTCACCAAAGGGTGACAGAAGAGGAGGACTAATGACCAAGTGGACAGGATGACCCATTCTGTGGATTCCACTCAGCTTCTATTCCAGCCACCTCATCATTGCCCCAAAGAATCTTGGATAAAGTGGCCATGGTGGCAGGGATGAAGATTATATTTGGACTCAGCAAGGTGCACTTCCACTCACCCAGACAACCTGGCTCTCACCACCCCTGAATGCACAGTCTGTCAGCGGCAGAGACCAATACTGAGCCCCTAATATGGCACTATTCCCCTGGGCTATCAGCCAGGTTTCTGGTGGCAGGTTGAGTACATTGTACCACTTCAGTCATGGAAGGAACAGCATTTGTCCTTACAGAAATAGGCATTTACTCTGCATATGGATTTGCCTACTCTGCACACAATGCTTCTGTCAAAACTACCATTAATGGACTCACAGAATGCCTTCTCCATTATCATGACATCCCATGCAACATTGCTTCGGACCAAGGAATCACTTCACAGCCAGATAAATGTGGCAGTGAGCACATGCTCATGGAATTCATGGTCTTGCCATGTTTCCCCCATCCTGAAGCAGCTGGATTGATAGAGTGGTGGAAAGGCATTTTGAACACTTAGTTACAGAACAAGCTATTCTGGCAATTCTTGCATGGCTGGGGAAGGTTCTCCAGAAGGCTGTACCTGCTCTTAATCAGCAAACAGTACATGGTGTCATTTTTCTCATACCCAGGATGCCTGTGTGCAGGAATTAAGGAGTGGAAATGGAAGTGGCACCACTCTCTATTACCCTGTGACCCACCAGCCAAATATTTGCTTTCTATTTCCATAACTTTATACTCTTCTGGCATAAAAGTACTAGCCATAGAGGGAGGAATGCTCCTACAAGGAGACACTATGATTTTATTAAACTGGAGGTTAAGACTCCACCTGGCCACTTGGGCTCCTTTTGCCTCTGAATTGACAGTAAAAAAGGGAGAGATGGTGCTGGCTGGGGCGATTGGTGCTGACTACCAAGGGCCAGCTAGACTGCTGCTCCACACTGGAGGAAAGCAAGAGTATGTCTGCAACACAGGAGATGTCTCAGGGCTTCTGTGAGTATTACCATAGCCTGTGATTATGGTTAATGGAAACCCAGTCCAGGCAGGACTACAAAAGGCCCAGTCACCTCTGGAATAAAGAACTGGTTCACCCTACCAGGGAAAGAACTATGAGCATCTGAGGTTCTTGCTGAAGGTTAAAAAAAATGCAGAGTGAGCAGTGAAAAAACTAGTTATAGATGCCAGGTACAGTCAGGTTATCAGTTACAGAAAGCAGGACTAATTGTCATCAGCATTTTTTTCTTGTTTCATTATATATATACGTTATGCAAATATCTGGCCTCTTTTTGTTCTTATTCCCTTTTCATGCAATATAAGATGTATTGTCTCATTATTTTTTGGGATGGAGTCTTTCTCTGTCACCCAGGCTGGACTGTGCAGTAGCACTACCATAGCTCACTATAGCCACAAGCTTCTGTCCCCAATCAATCCTCCTGTCCCAGCCTCCTGTGTTTCTGGGGCTACAGGTAAGCACCACCACACCTGGCCTTTTAGAAATTTTTTGCAGAAGAGGGTCTCACTGTGATGACCAGGCTGGTCTCAAACTCCCGGACTCAAATGAGGCCTGGACTCCTGCTAAGGCCTCCCAAAGTGCTGGGGTTACAGGTGTGAGCCCACTGCACCTAGCCTGTATCATTACTTAAGTATTATTAATTTTACATCATAGTATTTAAATTACCAGTTATCAGGAGAAAAGTAAACATCACTCGACAACTTTACCTCTTCTTCTGGGGAAGTGATAATTGGGTTCTCAGTTGTACACAGGATAGTTGTATCAAAGTAGGTGGAATCATGACCTTATTATTGTTTTTACCTACAGATTAAGTATGGCTTGAAGAGATACACATGGGTACTAAGGTGACAAGAGGTAGACTGTAAGGGTTATTTTACGTGCTCACTTCAGTGTGTTAAGGGATGCTGAGATGGCTATAAAACCTTATATCTGGGTGTCTGTGAGGGTGTTTACTGATGAGATTAGCATTTGAATCAGTACACTAAGCAAAGAAGACCCACCCTCTCCATTAGGTCAGGCATCATCCAATCTGTTGGGGGCCCAAATAGAATGAAAATGTAAAGGAAGGTGAGTTTTCTCTTCTAGATCTGGGTCATTTATATTTTGCTACCCTTGAACATCGGAGCTCCTGGTTCTCAGGCCTTTGGACACTGGGACTTACACCAGCAGCCCCCCTTGGTTCTCAGGCCTTTGGCCTTGGACTGGCATTTACACCATTGGCTTCCCTTCTTCTCAGACCTTTGGACGTGGACGGGGCTACACCACCTGCTTTACTGGTTCCCCAGCTTGCAGAGGGCATGTTGTGATACTGCTTGGTATCCATAATCATTTGAACCAATTCCCATAATAAATCTCCTCTTATATATCTGTCTATATTTTATTGTTTCTGTCACTCTGGACAACCCTGACTAATACAGTGTGTCGGGGAGAAGGCACCCCTCGTGCAGAGTGTGTAGACAGAAGTGTGGCCAGAGGAGATTAGAAAGGCAGCCAGTGTGGCTGTAGGAAGCCTGGGAGGAGATGACATGGGAGGGAAGAGGGCAGGGTCAGATGCTGTGGCCTGACAGGCTGTCATTATCTGCTGCTCTCTGATGTTATCTCAAAATGTAGTGGCTTCAAACTACAAATGTGTATTATGTCACTACTTTTGTGGACCAGGAATCTGGTCATGGCTTAGCTGGGTGTCTCTACTTCAATGTCTTTTATGAGGCTGGACTGTGGTCTCAACTGAGGCTCAACTGGGAGAGAAGTTGCTCCCCAGTTCAATCAGGTGTGTTGTTAGTGTATATCAGTTTGGGGTGAGGCCTGAATTCCTTTCTGTCTATTGGTCAGGATGACCCTTTCATTCTTTGCCACATGGATCTACAAATAGGGAAGCTCAAAAGATTGGAGCTTGCTTCCCCAGAGAAATGTATACCACAGAGGGAGGGAGGGGGCAGAGAGAGAGAAAGAGAGAGAGAGAGAGAGAGAGAGAGAGAATAAAATTAAAAGGAAAATCACAGTCTTTTAAGTTTTAAGAGTAAGATTAAGTTTTGTAGTAAGAGTCTGTCATTTTTGCTGCAGGCAGATTGTAGGCACTTTGCTGGGGAGGAGCTTCTTCCCCACCGCATGGACTGCAGGATGCGGATCCCCTTGCAGTGTGAGAAGACCTGGCAGACGTGCCTGCCCATGTGCCCAACTGCAAGGTGGGCACCACTCCCTGTGGACTCAAGAAGGAGAACATGGAGGTGGCCTGATGTTTCCTCTCTGGCCCCCAACACCCTACGCACACCCTTCAGCCTCCATCACGGCTTTTCTTCCTTCCTCACATACCCCAGGTGCTCACTGGCCTCGGCATTCTGAAGCTGCTCCCTCTTCCAGGCCCCCTCCCAGTGATCCCTGTCCATGCCTCAGGTTTAGCTCAACATTTCCTCCTCCAGGAAGCCTGTGTGTGATAACGTTGTGGCTCTCAGCTCACCTCAGACTTCACCCTGGACACTCTGTCCTTGGCATAATCCTTGACAGTATTGATTTAATGGAATCACTCCACAGGGTCATTGTGATGCTTCCCTCTATAAATAGAGCTGCCCCTGCTGTCAGGGCCCCTTTTCTCTCCACCTGTAGTCTAGGGCCAGGGGGAGACCTCGGGTCTACTCCAAATCCCTCTGATGACAGCAACTGGTATTCTGTGTAGAAGAAAATATTTTGACAAAATGTGCCCTCCCTGCCTCCTTGATCAAACTTTAGATGAGAAACTCAGAAGACGGATAGGTCTTCGAGATGTGCTGCACAGCAGAGTGACTACAGTTCATAATAAGGTAAGGTGGATACAAAAATTGCTGCAAGTAGATTTTAAACATTCAGACTACACACACAAAAATAAGTGAGAGGTGATTGATATGTTAAGTAGCTTGATTCCGTATTGTATACATGCATCAAAACATCACATTGCACCCCACAAATATAGACAATTAGTATTTGTCAATTAAAGTAAAATACATTGCAAACCTAAACTAACCAAACTGGCACAGAAGCCCAATCATTTTTCAGGGTCTTAGGCTCTGTGGCACCGCCAGCTCCTCCGCGACTGTCCAGTCTCTGCTCGGCGCCCAGGCTCCGCGGGGAGCAGAATCGGGACCGAGCGCTGCGCAGCGGTGCTGGCTGGGCTGCTGTCCCCACGCTGTGCCGCCCCGACATGGACTCTCACGGATCCCACGAGGGCTGCAAAGCGGGAGGCCCTGCCTCACAGGGGGATGAGGGGACTGAGCTTGGAAAGACCCACGGACCGCCTGAGCCACGCAGCTCTGCCTGCTGCTCCGTGGCTTTTGGGGCAGCCACAGCGTCCGGGGCGGTTCTTCAGGGCAGCGGCAAAATCAGAAGCGAAGCCCTGGGGAGGGGAGGGAAACCGAGTGCCCCAAGGGGCCTCCCGCTGAAGGGCTGGGCGGACTGACCCCACGCAGGGCACACCCCACCTGCCTTCTGCCCAGATTCTCCCCCAGAGCCTGCCAGCCTCTGGCACTCCGTGCTGGCCCCTTAGCCCATTTCAACGTTCTGCACAAAATAGGAGTCCAAGTGCGAAGGCGGCAAGGCGGAGCGGGTGCAGCACGCGGTTCTTGACCGTGGGGGCTGCAGTTTCTCAGTTCTGGTTTCAGGCTGAGATCCTCGCCACACCAATTTCCACCTGTTGTGGCTTCCAGCAAGTTCCTTCCCTTCTGTGAGGCTGGGTTTCCTCATCCGTCAGACAGGGCTAGTGTGAATCCGGGGATGCAGTGAGAGCGCGGGTGGGCAGAACACTGCTCCTGCACATGAAGGCGGAGTCCCCGCCTCTGTAAGGGCTTCCCTGAGATTCTTAGGGATGCGGTGGGAGGTGGAGCTCAGTGGGCAGCACCAGGCCCTGGAGGTAAGATCCAGTCCCCAGCCCTAAGCAGGCTCTGCCCTGGTGTCCCTTCCAGAAGCAACTGCTGGATGGCAAAGGGAGGAGGGAGAGATGGGGTGGGGAGGGCGTCCTTCTTCCAGGGCAGGTGGAGGAGGAGCTGGAACGTGGGACCCACGCAGCTGGGGAGCCAGGCTGGGTGGGGGCTCCTGGTCGCTTGTCTGTGAGTAGAGTGGACCCCTGGGGGAACCACCCTGCGTGTCACTGGTGTATCCAACCATCCTAGTCATCCTAGCCCCTGTCGCAGCAGCCCCTCTGAGCTGGGCTCCAGGCTCATTCTGCTGCCTCCTTCCAGCCTCACTTGACAAATCAGAAGAATCCCAGGCAGTGAGTGCTCTGGAGGCCCTGCTGACTCAGGGCACTGCAGGGCCACACCAGAGCAAGGAGTCCCCACTGCACACTGCTCCCCTCTACAGCAGGGGTTGGCAAATATTTCCTGTCAAGGCCAAGGTAGTAAATAGATTCTGAGGACCCTTGGGTCTCTCTCACAACCACTCAAAGCACTAAAAGCAGCTCTAGGCAGTGCAGATGTGAATGGATGTGGCTGTGCTCCAATAAATATTTGTCTATGAACACTTAAATTTCAATTTCATATCATTTTCATGTCACTAAATGTTATTTTAATTTTTTCAACCATTTATAAATGTAAAATTTGTGCTTAGCTCACAGGGCCAAACAAAAGTAGGCAGAGGGCCAATTTGACACTCAGGCCACAGTTTGCAGACCCATGACCCAGATTATGACATACATATATATTTTTTAAATGGAAGTGGAGTGTGGATTAACAACAGCTTTGACTTTCGGCCCGCATGCTGTGAGTCAGTGAGTGCCAAAGGAGGAGAGATGACCCAGAGGTCAGTAGAGCCCACCTGAGAGCTCAGACTGGTTTTTAGAGTTGACTGTTCTTTTTTATACTCCCAAAACTCCACCTTCTTTCTGTCAGTAACATCAGTGGGAAATGGGACAAGTCGAGAGATGGAACTTCGAGGGCAGCCAGATCAAGAGTGTGCCCTTGAGCAGAACAGAAACACTACCCCAAAGGAATGGGCATGAGCCAAGGTGGGGCCCAGAAGCTGACCTTGAGGGATGGTGCCCAGGCAGTGACAATAAGTACTTGAGATGTGGGGCCTCCACTGGCCTCTGAATGAGCCCATCGATGGCCAGTGAGTGGGGCCATCCTCCTCACCCTGGGCAGGTCAGCCCTCCAGGCTTCTCTGGGTTCTGCCACTGCAGAAATCCCTACAGGCCCTGGTGAAGTGGATGGTGTGGTAAAGCTCTGACCCCCCTTTCAGCTACTTTCAGGAGGCTGCATGGCTCCGGGAGGCACCAGAGTGTGCTGTCGCTGCAAGAGCTGCAGCCTGAGTAGACGACACAGCAGCATGGGCAGAAGGACCTAGTGAGAAGCAGGTGCAGACCCCACACTGGGGCATCCTCGAGGGGGATTAGGGCTGGGCCACACCCAGGCAGTCATCAGCCCCGGGGGCTCGGCACTGTGGCCCATGTATCCAGCCAGGATCCAGATGCAAAAAGAAAAATAAAGGGATGAGAACTTTGATCCGTATTTCATGCCAGGAAGAAAAATCAACTCAAAAGACATCCTAGACCCAAATGTAAAAGCTTAAGCTGTAAAACTTGTACTGATGGGAAGCAGGTTTACCTTGGTCATGAGACTGGATGGGAAGTTGCAGAAATTTGTTCCCATCCTGGTCTCAGCTGTGTGATGGGAACAAATCATGCCTGGACAATCATGCATGTGAGACAGAGCTATAGGCTGATAGGGTGGGTATGGAGCACCTGTCTCTGGCAGTCACGCCACCCCTCTACAGAAGATGACACAGTCTGGTGTGTTGGTGCAGACACATTCAGCATCTGATTTTGAGTATGACTCGTAAGAAGAGTGAGGAGCAGGTGCCATGGGAAAATGCAGCAGGGGACTGAACAGGTGGGGTTAATGTCCCTCAGGAGTCTCCTCTGAGCTGGGTCTTGGGGGTGCAAGGTGTGCAGGAAAGAACATTCCAGACCTGAGATCCCTGAGTCCTGGCCCTGAAATAGCACGTGTGTAGGCAGATTTGCAGCTCCTTTTATAGGGGGAAAAAACCCTGGGCCTGAGAGCCAGGGCTTCATTTCCAGTGGCAGGGTCTCTGCATGTCATTTACTGTCTGCAAGATACGGTGACATGCTTCTGCTTCCTTTTGCGGTGAGGGCAGCTGCCAGTCCCAGAGGTTCATCTCAATGAGCTCTTGGGCCAGATGAGGCAGCAAAGCCACCAGGAAACACTGACGCTTCATCTGGAAAAGGCCAAGGATTTTATAAAGAACATGAAACCCAGGTAGGCCAACTGGACCCCAGAATTCATATTCAAGGTCACAGTCAGTCTGCTCAGGACCCCAGGGTTGTGCCCAGCAAGGTTAAGATGAAAATTTTACCTCTACTTTGGAGAGTGCGGTAATTCTTTGCATCTGTGCTCTCAGCCAACACAGAAACTTCCAGGGGAAATATTGAAAAGTATGGAGGGAGGTGTCAAGATGTTCCATGAAAAGGTTGTACATATAAATGCCAAAGGAGCCAAGAAACCAAACAATGAGGATAATAAATCCAGTTTGTTTGTAATACGTGATTTATTAGGGAAATTTGTGGACAGAAGCTTGGTCTAGGGAGGCCACAAGACAGTCTTCACACTGCAAACTCCCAGACCCAGGGCTTATGGTAATACCTTGGGGAAACAGTACACATGCTCTGAAAGGAATTTGCAGCTGGCTATGGACATCACAGTGTGTTATGTATGCAGCAGCATCAGGGTTGTTTTGGACGAAAGGTCAAACTTACTCTGAATAGGTGTTTCTACATAAAGAGAAACATGCCAACTACACATTTCTGAGGCATTCCTAGACTCAGGGCTAGTCAGAAGTGCAGGGTGGATTAGTATTTAAAATAGTCACTTTTGTCCCCACGCAAGGCAATGTAGTCTAAAGATCAAGACCATGGGCCTCCCTTTTAAAAGTTTGAACATATCTGCTAATTGTTAAAGGAGAAAAGCTAATATATATAATACAAACATAAATGTTTTCTTTATTCCTGAAGAACTATTTTTAGAGACATGTACACAGATACATGTATATTGTTGTTTAAATACATGTTGGATCATACTATCCAACTTGTTCTGTAACTGCAGATATATTTAAATTTTAAATGATCATTAAGAATAAATTAACATGGATGATTTATAATGCTTTATTCCAAATATCTTTTTTCAATTGTTCCAATTTCTAAACATTACGAACAGTTCTGGGTGAACCTTCTTGTATCTTTGAGCCTTTTTTACAACTAATTCTATAAAGACCAATCACAGAAATGGAGCTGAACTGCCAAATAATTGCAGTACTTAGATTCTTGAAACAAGGATTCCTGTTCAGAATGCTAATAAATGCGTTGTATACCAAATTCCAGATCACGTGATCATTCAATACAGGCTACTTTTTGAAATTAAGAAAATGTGCGAAGAAAACCCTTTATTCCCATTCTTTTGTCCAGGCTTTTATTAACAAGATGCAATATTAAAAGGAAGACTAAATTAGCTTTAGCTAAAAAAAAAAAAAAAACAAACAAAAAAACTGTAGGAAACTGAGGGAAGGGATGAAAAACACAGTAAAACTAGAAAATGTACCAGAATTATTTGCCATCTATGATAGCTCTGTCCCATCTCAAAATGCTCTTCTGGCTTAGGCCTTGAGCATCAAGAACAGTGTTTTTCCTGCCTAGATGATTTCTGGTTTCTTATTCTGAGAACGTTGCCCAGTTTGGGGTGTCTTTTCTCTTTCTTTCCTTCCTTTTTTCTTTCTCTATAATCCTAAATGTGCAGTAATAAATATGAAGAAATTGATATATTTGCAAATTGTTTTGTTTTGATTGACAAACTTATTACAGAAAACTAGAAAAGAGAAAAAAATCAATAAAGAAACTAAATTAACTCACAATCCTACCACTAAGAATTTATGTCCCTTAACTCACATAGTTCTGGGTCTTTGTGTATAAGATTGGATCAAATGTGGACACTTGTGTTTGGCTTTGGATGACATTTCCATTCTCCCCTCCATTTTGACAATGTCATAGTTGGAAGGAACAACCAATGAGATCATCTGGTCAGTTCATCTTTCATATTTAGACATAAGCATGAGGCCACACTTAAAATGGAAGGCCCTTGACACTCCTTTTTGCACCTCAGCACCATCTCTGATCTTTACCTCTCACTCTTCACCTTGGAAATGTCTTTGGCTTGAACTTAATCTTTCTCCTTTCCCTAACATAAGCCATCATCTGTCTACTTCACAGTCTATAGAACGAAACACAACATGGAGCACAAGAGCTAGCACTTATTGTATTTAACACCTCAATACCTATGGGAAGGGAACCATAATTAATCCATTTTACAGATAAAGAAACTGAAGCTTGGAGAGTTAGTAACTTGTCCAAGTTCTGTGAGACAAAAATCAATTTTATGCTCCTTTTAAGCTTACATATACTTAAGTTATCTAACAATTTTAATGTTAAATCATTCTATATAATCTATACACTGCTTTAGGGTAATGTCTGAAAATATTAGTGCCTTAGTGCTTTTCTACTGTGTATCCTCAGATCTTTACACTTGATTTTTTATTAATTTTTTTCACATTATGGCATCTGTAAAGTACAAGTTCTGTTTTACAAGCTGTGTTTTATGAACAAATGTTTTTTTGCATTCATTACATTTGTAGAGTTTCTCTAAAATCCAAATTCTCTGAACTTAAAGTTCAAGCAGTTGATGTAGAGTTTCATTTCAGTATAAATTTTCCTGGGCACAAGAAGATCTGTGATAGAAATAAAGGTGTTGTACCATTCTTTATACTTATGATATTTTTTTCTCTGTATAAATACTATGGTACACTCTCAGACTTTTATTTTCTGAAAGGTATTTTCAAAGTTGTTACACTTATATCACCATTACCCAGAATGACTCTCTGATGGCAAGTAATATGTGAGCAGACTTTCTCCCTTTTCTTACCTTGGTAGGATTTTTCTCAGGTATGAATTCTCTAATGTATAGTACGGAAAGTGGACCAGGTAAAGGCTTTGTTGCATTCTTAACATTTGTATGGTTTCCCTCTGGTATGAATTCTCTTATGTTTATAAATATTTGAGTGCTAGTTAATGGTTTTGCCACATTGTTCACTTTC